>CM076569.1:800186486-800236285 GCA_034641835.2 Pinus albicaulis
TTCGTGAGGATTTCTCATCAAGAAATTTACACAAAAAACATTTGTAAATTTTGTTGTGAGCACTCCTTTATCAAGTTTTTTTCTTGGAACCCATAGCTGATAAATTCTTGGCCTTTCTTGTGATGGCACTATAGAGGGGATGGAGATTATTTGAGGAAATAAATATAGATAAGGAAATACCATCCCTTGTGTTATGTATACTGATAAGGAATAGAGCTAGGTGGTTGGAATAATCATTGGAGTATTGTAATAGTGTTTTCAATATGTGTTGGTCCATAGGAGTAGACAATAGATACCCATAGAAGCTTTCCTATCTTCGTGGAATCATATCCCTAGCTTGGGGGTGACTTGCTACTAAGGGATTTGGATAAGTAGAGTGCATGTTTGGGTGGAACATCCAATGTTCACAACTAATTGTGTAGATCATTTGAAAAGATAAGTGGTTTTCTCATTGTGTTGTTTATTATGTAAATTCCATGTTGAAAACTACTTTTGATTTCTACATTATAAGTTAAATTTTCTTTTGTGTGTTTAATTCATTTTCATCCCCATATTTGAGATTTATTATTAGTTGAATGGAAATTTCTATTATGTTGTGCATATGAAATTGGAGAAAAAATAGTATAAGATTATTTTTTGGTAGTAATGTGGCTCATATTGGGATCTAGATGTGTTATATATGGTTTGATCAAGCTAAGTTAAAGGAACATTACACAAATATCAATCATAATCATGTCCAAATTGTAAAATTACTGAGAGGGGGGGGATGGGCGAGGCCGGGGCGGGGGGGGGGGGGGGGGGGGGGTGGCTGTGGGGGGTATGTGTTAATCAATATTTTGTACTCACATAAACTTTTTATTTATTATGATTTTTTTACGCTACTTTACTAAATTAAATCTGCATATGTATGCGAATTTTCTGCAGACAACTAGCGTATATCTAGTAAACTTATTTTTCCCAGTTAATTATTCATATGTTTATCAATATATAAGTGTTTCATCATTTAATAAGAAGTAAACATGTGCCGTAAGAACATAATAAATCATCACACATGAACACCACTATTTTTAGCAAACCCAATGTGAGAGAAAACCACCGCTGTTGTCATCTCTGTCTTCTTCTTTAATTAAAGAAAAGTATTCTTTACAATATTGAGTTGGTACAGCCCCATAACAACACGCAGGCACCCACCTGTGGAAGGATTCAACCTTCTCTCATTCTTCAACACCTATGGAAATGGATATCCAACAACACCAACCCCCCCTGATTTGATCACTAGCTGCTACCGGTAGGAAGCCTCAACTTCTTCAATGCGGGCTCCAACCCTCAACACTTCTATGGACCATGTTTCATAAATTTTCATACTGGATCCACCTAATACAAATCAACACAACTTGTAGGCCAATTTTCATCGATTTTTCATACTGGTCCCACTACCATCATTAAATCCCAATATCAGTTATAAAAACTAAAAAAATGATCACTATAACAGATCACTGAATCAATAAATCAACCAATCAATGAATTAAACAATCACTAAATCAATCAATTATTGAGCCAACTGAGACCCAAATCAATCATATGAAATAATATGTATGCTACTCTGCTTAAGAATATCCGCGTGTATACACGCTTTCCATGAAGTAAACCCACGTACAGATCTCAACATATCAAACCTTGAGACTAAACCAATGTCATTCTGAAATAAACATTGAATTTCACACAGACATACTGAATCATTTTGATAGAACCATCACAAATTTATGAAGCAGACACAACTATCATCATGACCTTTCATCATATTATTTCACAATCAAATCAACTTCAATTGTAACTGTTAAACCCAGATCTTCAATTAAGACTTCATTAATAGATAAAAACAAACACAATAATCAAATTGAACTGATCAGAAATCATATTATGGGAAAACCCTATAATATATACGCTCTTCTCATAAATCACTTCAGTGTGTATACGTGCTTTTTAGTAATAAAACCTGCATACGGATCTGCGCAAACTGCAGAATCGACACGCTACTATTCAAAAGGTTATCCATGTGTATACACGCATTTCTTCAGCCAAACCTACGTACAAATCTCCAATTATTGATTTATACCTTCGTTGCACATCAAGACTTCAAACATACCCATACCACGACATTCATAATAAATAAAACATCAAAGCATCATTATCCCAGATCAAATCAACCCAAAGAAGATTATTCAATACATAGTAATTTCAGGTCTATTGAACCTGATCCATCATTGTATTCTTGGGTGCACAATTATTTTAGATCAATAACCCAAAAAAAAAATCAGAGTGAGGTATTCATCAATCACACATTACTTGCACTATTTAATCACTTTGATCTTCATCTCCTTATATAGCTTAGGCCTTATCAAATATCACAAGTCAAAAACACGCTCATGCTGATGGTATTCCTTGACAGGATCAAATAGTCGTTACTCCACTCAATATTATGGGTTAATACCATGGTAAAGACCCTTGGTATTTAGGAACCATAGTGCGGAAACTGTACGCGCTTCGTCTTCTTCATACCCATGTTTGTACACAACTTTGCTTTACATAACCCATGTATATTTCTTCAATTGTTCACTTCCATCATTCTTATGTCTTTGAAATGAATTCATTTTACCAAACTCTTTGTTACATGTAGACACATCCTGTTGACACATTCATTAAGGAGGTTTCCATCAAGGACAACAAATTTGTCATAATTCCAACAATATCCCCCTTTGGACTTGATGGAAACCACTTTGGTGTTTGGTTACCAACACTCCTATAGATATACCAAGAATACTAATATGATCAAAACACCAAGCTACTCTCCCCCTTTGACATCAAGGGAAAAGGGCTGCCCAATGTTGAGTGAAGGTGATTCTCTGGTAGATCTGAGCTGCATTAACAATGCTCCCCCTGAGCACATGCTGAATATTATAAAATATGTTCAATGAAATACAAGTCTCTATGACTCAACAAAATATGAGCTTTCCTATCACCAAGAACTAAAACTTACATCAATCACCCAACAAAGTGGGGTTACATATTTGACTCATCATTTGTACATTGAGAAAAATGGGATTACATCCATAATCGATTTGAACCCAATAGTCCACACATGACTGAATATAAAAATTATTACATCATAGGTCTTTACATGACCGTTATTTCAAATGACATAGATAAAATTTATAACCAAGATCAAAGACCATAATAAGGAGGTGACAAGACCATCATCTGTATCATAAGAATATGACTACAACACCATGAACATCATAATATCCTCAACCTGTGACCAAGTATGCATCATGAAAAACATAACATTTGAACAACTACATAAGCATCTTCAACAACATCCGTAAAGATAAGCATCAATAGGTATCCAGGAGTTATCAAGCAAACAAAATACCAATAATGCATTAATAGGGGTATAATTAATGCTCTCCCTGAACCTGTGCCAATTGTTCACTTGTTATATTTGATCACATCAAATCATACATTAGAATATTATTAAGGTAAGTTCATTAATTGGTTATCCATCAAAGCATCAACAACTCATACAAGCCAAAAAACTTCTTAAATATCATCAACATAATATAACCATCATAATCAGAATGATAAAGCTAAGTAATAACTGTCTCAAACATATCAAAGTCCTTTTTTTTTAGACCGTCCCACAATTTCTTCATCATAGAAAAATATACACGACTGTTCAAATAAAAACTCGTGTATATAAGCAAATGTATTTCATAGGATCCGCATACAGTAAGTGAGATGTTGAATTTTCATAATCACATCTCTCCCTAAACTTAAAGAATATGTCAGATTAATTAACAAAATGATGAAGCAAATACCAATCCTAATTTTTTTTCTTCTTCTGAGATATCCAAATGCATCATGTGGAAGAGGCTTTGTAAAAATATCAAAAAAATGTTCTTTTGAGGAAACATACTCCAGTTTGACCTTTTGTTCAAGCACCTGATATCTTAGAAAATGATACTTAATTGGAATGTGCTTGGTTTTAGAGTGCATAACATGATTTTTTGAAATACTAATGGCACTTGTATTATGACATATAATGGAAATGGGTGGAAAACACTTGATTTTAATATCCTGTAATGTTTGCATCATTTAGAGAAGGTGTTCAACAAGAAGCAACGACAACATATTCTAATTCCACAATAGATAAGGAAATGGACCTTTGTTTCTTGCTAAAGCATGATACCAAGTAGGGCCCCATGTAGAATGCTCCTCCACTAGTGCTTTTCCTATCATAAATAGTTCCTTCCCAATTTGCATCTATGTAAGCATGAAGAGTAAGATATTCCTTGTTGGGATACCATAAACCAAAGTCTTGGGTGCCTTATAAATATTTGAATATTATTTTGATTGCGTGAAGATGATTTTCTTTTGGATTGGCTTGGAATCATCCAACAATCCCAATAACATGCATGATATCTAGTCTTGTGCTAGTTAGATAAACTAAGCTTCTGATCATGGATTTGTATTATTGTTGATTGATTGCAGGAGAATCATCGTGTGAACCGAGATTACATCCTGTCATCATTGGTGTGTATACTGTTTTTCAATCTTCCATCCCATATTTCTTCAAAATCTGTTTGAGGTAATTTTTGTGTGATATAAAAATGCCATTATTTGCTTGTTGTACTTGTAAACCAAGAAAATATGTTAATTCACCAAGTAAGGACATTTAAAATTATTGTTTCATGACAGAAGAAAAACTTTGAGTCATTGAATCTTCATTACTTCCAAAGATGATATCATCTACGTAAACGACAACAATCAAAATTTTACCATCATCCATTTTTATGTATATGTTTCTATCTGCAATTCCCTTAGTAAATCCTTGTTGTTGAAGACACTGGTTAAGGCGATGATACCATGCACGAGGGGCTTGTTTTAGTACATATAATGACTTTTTGAGTTTGCAAACAAGTTTTTCATCATTTCCTAGAAGTAATCCCTTAGGTTTTTCAATATAGACTTCTTCTTCTATATTTCCATTTAAGAATGTAGATTTAACATCCATTTGATAGAATTTGAAGTGAAGGAAGCTTGAAAAGGCAAGAAACATTCTTATGGCTTCAAGTCTATCTACAGGTGAAATTTTTTCCTCAAAGTCTATTCCTTCTTATTGAGCATAGCCTTTGCAAACAAGTCTTGTTTAATTTCTAATTACTTCTCAATTTTCGTTTAATTTATTTTTGAAAACCCATTTTGTCCCAATAACTTTCTTATCATGAGGTCTTGGAACTAATTCTCATGTATGATTCTTTTCTGTTTGGTAAAGTTATTCATTCATGGCTTTAACCCAACATTCATATTTTCTTGCTTGATTTACATTTTTTGGTTCAATTGCAGATAATAAGGCTAGATAACCAAGAGTTCCGATAAGGGCTCTTCTTGTCTGTACTCCAACTTCCTTTCCACCTAAAATTTGAGATTATGGATGATTATTTAGGACATACCTGGATGGGGTCTTTTATTCTCTATTATTAATTCCTTCTTCTGATGTTTCATTGGTTTCTTCTATATGTCCATTTGGTTTTTCATGGGAATACATTCATCATTTGTTGGTGTTTCTCTTTTGGAACCTGTGCATGGCTTCATCAATTACAACATCAATACATTAAAGAATCTTTCGAATTCTTTTGTTGTAACATTTGTATCCTTTACTTTTGGAGGAGTAACCAAGTAGAATTCCTTCGTCTTCTCTAGCTTCAAACTTACCAAGATTTTCATAATTTTTCTTTATGTAACGTTTACTTCCAAAAAATCTAAATTTTTTGATAGTTTGAGGTTTACCGTACCATAGTTCATGAGGGGTTTTATCACTTCTTACACAAAAATTTGTTGAAAATGCAACAAGATGATGGAGCTTAGTGAAATGAAGTCGCCTTCACTAAGTGGGCCCGTAGACTATTTTTTGGCGCAAAGTCTATTTTTAGACTATGTCTATTTTTAGACATATGGAGCATGGTCTAGGAGTTGCAATATGCTATTCTTGGATGATTGGTAGAGTTGGTAAAAATAGATGGACCTCTATTTTTAGACATACAAGTCGAAGTCTATTTTTAGACTGCCTGTCTAAAAATAGGTCAGTCAAATATTATTATCCCTTAATAATATTTGGACTATAAACTTCAGTTTATCCTCTTGCAGCACTTCAGTTGGAGCTACAGATGTGGCCCATGCACTTGACAGAAGGAATTACGCTATTCCTAGGGGTTTGGTGAGCTCATGCATGGTTGACTTCAGTTAGAACTCAAGTGGCGGAGTTTGGTGGATTTGATGAGACAGTTGGTGGAGTTGTGTTCGGTTTAACTTAGTTGAACTAGTTGTGTTTAGTTTAACTGGCTAATACACTAGTAATGAGTGGAGTGAATTAAATATTATTTAATTCACTAATCATTAACTCATTATTCAACTCAAGAACACATCAGTTCACTGCAGTGCATGGACAGTTCAGTGAAGACCAGTGGAAGAGTTAGATGAAAGGGTGAGTTTGCTATTAGTTGCGACAGCAGTTGTGCATGAGATTTGCACAAGCATTGGAGGAGATTGCCCATGAGGATTGCACAGTTGAAGCCAAGGAGATTCAAACTTGGATCTCTCATTGAACCAACTTGGATTGCGCAGTAGAGGCAGGCAATTAGTGGATGAGTTTTGAACCCGTGACTTGTTCAAAACTGAGCTAGTTTGTGTGTAACTTTTGGAGACAGTACTGAGTACTTGTGAGGAGTATTGTACTGAGATTGTTACATGTTATCTTCTATTATAATATACAAAATATTTGGGGGTTTTCAGCTATAAGCTTTCCCCATTACATACCGTGTAAAGGGATAATGGCATGGAAAAATATCTTGAAGTTTAAAAAAATCGTTTAATCTCACTAGTCCCTAATATGCAAACTATAAAATGTTTATTGATGTATTTGTAAAATTATTCAAATTTATAATGATATTATGTATATTGTCTATATAATTTTGGCGATTTTTAATGTAAAATAAATTTATATTGTAAAATTTGGGCGAATCATTTTTATAAAAAAATGGAAATTGGCGAATATTGTTTTTGGAAAAACTATGGAAAATTAGCCCACCCGCGAATATTAGCCCCTAAAATTTTCCATGACTGTGTCATATGTGTGTTTGATTATTGTGTTTATGCGCAGACTTAACGTTTCTATTTCCGCATATTGATGATCAATTGTAGAAGAGGTTATGTGTTATGCATGAATTCGAATTAGTGTGTGACCAGGATAATCTCGGTGGATAAATCTTCATTATTCAACAAATTTATACATGGTATCAGAGCGAATTGATCATTGGGATCTATTACAGTGATTACAATTGTTTCGGTAGACAGAGTCCGTAACGGGCCAGGTAGCCTCTGGATCCATCCTTTCTTTGAAAGGTGATATATCGAGTAAATGCCCCTACAGTCGATCTCTGTGCTAGAAATAATTTGCTCTCACAGATCCAGAAGCAGTTGAGTTTTTTGAGCTTGGAATTCGAATTTTGCAGCAGATTGTTTTCTTGGTGCCAGAGTTGAAATGTCTTTCAACGGTTTGCGACTCGAGTATGCCCTTGAAGGCAGTTCGACTTATGTTGAATGGAAAGATCGGATGGAGGCAGTATTAGAAGATAATGGGCTGAAGGAGTTCGTAGATATGAATGTCTAAAAGCCTACTGATCCTGCTAAGGTTGAGGCTTGGCAAAAGAAGATGGCGAAATGTCGAAGGATTCTGTTGGAGGGCGTGAAGGATCATAATGTATCCAGCCTGCATGGAAAAGCTTCTCCATATTTGATGTGGAAAGTGTTGACATATCTATTCCAGAGCAAGAGCGACCAAAGGAAGCTGGCGCTCAAGGATAAACTCAGAAAAATTAAGATGGAGAAAGGCGACAAGACGCGCACCACGTGTCTACCTGCCGCAGATGAGCCGGGAAGTGTGGGGGTTACTGTAGATGAAGAGGACTTGTCGATGAAGAGGATATGGTGGACCTGGCTCTCCTTGGTCTTTTGAAAAGTTGGCATGCATATCAAGATAGTGTCAATGGTCGGGAGAAGTTGCCGGGATGGGAGCGCCTTTGGGCAGATCTCATGCAAGAGGAGATAAGGAGGACTACTAGGGACGGATCTTCATCAAAGGTACCTGATGAAGAAAATTGCACTTTGGCTGCCAAAGCAAAGAAGAGGAAGAGCAAGAAAGCTTCTCAGTCTGGTGCGAAAGGCAAGAAGCAAGATATGTCCAAGGTGAAGTGTTTTCATTGTCACCAGCACGGACACTATGCCACAAATTGTCCGCAGAAGAAGAAATATAAGAAGGCTGCCGATTTGCGTGGGAGAGGCATTGGCCTCTCGCCTTGAACTCCGGATTTTTCATCGATCGCATGCTTGGTCTCAAGTGTGATGGGATCAGTATGGTTCTTGGATAGTGGTGCGTCTTTTCATATGACTTGAGATCGAGATCTGTTTTCAGATCTGGATGAGAAAGATCTTGGAGTGCACATCGAGATGGGCGATGATGGTAGATACAAATCGACTGGTATTGGTACCATTTCCTTTGAGAGGGATTCTGCAACCTCTGTGATTAAGGAAGTATTACATGTTCCGGTGATCAAGGAACAATTCGATCTCGTGGGCGTGCTGTTGAAGACAAGGGGTATGATGTGGTCTTTAGTGAAGGGAAAAGTTTCCCGCGCAAGAAGACTACCGGAGGAACTCCGGAAGATAGGGGTTCGAGTCAAGAACCTTTATCAGTTGCAAGTAGATGGCTGCACAGCAATGGCATGCAAGGCGGGAGAAGTGGTGAGCCAGGATGATGAGGGCGAACTGTGGCACAAGAGATTGGGCCACCTTCACCATGGATCTTTGAAAATACTACAGAATATTTCTACTGGGCTTCCTAAGGGCACTCTCGCGCAGTCAGATCAGTGTAAGGGGTGTACCTTGGGGAAGTATGTGAAAGCCACCTTTCACGAGAAGGATAGTCGTGCCACGATGATCCTTGAGAGAGTTCACACAGACGTGTGTGGTCCTTTCTCTGTAGCTTCGACAGCAAAGCACAAGTACTATGTGATCTTTGTTGATGATTTCTCTCGAAGTGCCGGATCTTATTCATGCATAGAAGAGCGAGACATATTCATATTCAAAGTTCCCGTGATAGGTCTTTTGTACAGAGAAGCGAATCGGAAAGCATGTGAAGGCCTAGGATCGACAATTTGCAGGACTCATCTCTCGTCGAATTCAAGGACTTTTGCGCTGTATGAGCCCGAAGAGAGCTCATCGCACCCCCATAACCCACAATGCACGGGGGCTGGCCAGGCGAAGAACAAATGATCGGTGGGTGCCGCACGGCAATGTTGCATGATCAAAGCCTACCCTTCACTTGTGGGCTGAGGCATGCAATACCGCAGTATATGTGCAGAACCGTTGTCCTCACAGGATACTTGGCATGAGTACACCCGAGGAGGCGTTTTCTGGTAAGAAGCCTGATATTTCCCATTTGAGGATTTTTGGTTCACCTGTTTACATTCATGTGACGAAGGATGCCAGGAAGAAGCTGTAGCCGACTGCCGAGGTTGGGATATTTGTGGGGTACACTGATACGTCCCACAACTATCGTGTGTATTTTCCAGACAGTCGCAAGACTGTTGTGCGACGGGATATCAAATTTCAGGAGGAGAAAGCCATGAAGTGTTCGCTTGAGAGGGAGCCACACTTGCATGCAGATGAGGAGCTATTAGTTCCTAAGGATGAGCTTCAGGATGTGGATCAGCCAC
The DNA here is from genome assembly GCA_034641835.2 of Pinus albicaulis. NCBI lineage: Eukaryota > Viridiplantae > Streptophyta > Pinopsida > Pinales > Pinaceae > Pinus > Pinus albicaulis. Next base: position 800,196,317 of record CM076569.1, read on the forward strand.
AAGAGGAAGTTCATGGAGTGGAAGAGACCACTCATGCATCGCCAACCATCAGAGGGTGCAAGCGCACTACAGAAGCTGAGCGACTGGCTCAAGATGTAGAAAGCAAGTTGTGGTGGGACCAGCCTGGCGGGAAGACAAATAAGCAGCAGTAGACAACACTGCATCAGCAAGACACCTGATACATGGCTCTTATGAGAAAATGTGTCGTGACAGAGCCATCCTCTTTCGAGGAAGCTGTGGAGGATCCCGCATGGGTAGATGCCATGGTGGAAGAGTATGATTCTATTGTCAAAAACAGTGCATGGGAGATTGTCTCGCGACCGGAGGGGAAATCAGTGGTGGGTTCGCGATGGATCTACAAAGTGAAGCAAGCGGCTGACGGGAGTGTGGAGAAGTACAAGGCAAGATTTGTTGCCCGTGGCTTCTCACAGATCGAGGGGATCGATTATTAGGAGACCTTTGCACCTGTCGCAAGGTACTCTTCCATACGGACGATCCTAGCTCTCTCAACGCAGATGGGGTGGCACATCCATCAGATGGATGTGAAGACTGCGTTCCTCAATGGAGTCATTGAGGAGGAGGTGTACATAGAGCAGCCTGAAGGTTTCGAGATCTTCAGCAGTGAGTCGCATGTTTGCCGACTCAAGAGAGCACTGTACGGGCTGAAGCAAGCACCTCGTGCTTGGTACACACGGATAGACAGTTATTTCACCAGACTTGGATTCTCCAAGAGTGAGGCGGATCCTAACCTGTACCAGATTGTGGTGGAGGGGAAGTTGCTGATCATTTTACTGTATGTAGATGATCTGATTTTGACGGGTGATGAGCTGTTGATACTTTCATGCAAGGAGGATCTTGCTAGAGAGTTTGAGATGAAGGACTTGGGCCTCCTTCATTATTTCCTAGGATTGGAGATTTGGCAGCGCAGTGGTGGACTGTTTGTTTCTCAGGGTAAGTATGCCCGGGAGATACTGGAGAGGTTCAACATGCATGGTTGCAAGCTTGTTGATACTCCTCTTCCTGGTGGTTGGAGGAAGGAGGATGCTACTTCAGCGGAGGTAGTGGATGCCACTGTCTATCGACAGTTGGTGGGGTCGCTTATGTATCTGGTCAATACACGACCCGATATATGCTATGCTGTTAACCAGCTTTCGCAAGCTATGGTTAAGCCTACCAAGCTCTTCTGGAAGGCAGGCAAGCATGTATTACGTTATCTTAGTGGCACATCGGGATATGGTCTATGGTACAGACAGGAGGATGGAGCGAAGCTTTCCGGCTTCACTGATGCAGATTGGACAGGGAGCCCAACGGACCGAAAGAGCACATCTGGAGGAGTTTTCAGTATCGGGTCGACAAAAGTTTCCTGGTACAGCAGGAAGCAGAGATCCGTGGCACTCAGTTCAGCAGAGGCCGAGTACATGGCAGCAAGCTTGGCTGCATGCAAGGCTATTTTGATGAGGAAGATCCTCGTCGGATTGTTCGGGTTGCACTTGGAGCCTACTGTGATTTATTGTGATAACCAGAGTTGCATTAAACTCTCGGCTAATCCAGTATTTCATGATAGATCCAAACACATTGACATCAGGTACCATCATATCAGAGATTGTGTGCAGCGGAGAATCATGTTACTTTCATATGTTCCCATGGAGGATCAGGATGCTGACATCTTGACGAAGGCGCTCACCAGGAGAAAATTCGAATTCCACAGAGGCAGGATAGGGGTTGCAGATAATCCATATCTTGTTGGGAGGGAGTGTTGAAAATGCAACAAGATGATGGAGCTTAGTGAAATGAAGTCGCCTTCACTAAGTGGGCCCGCAGGCTATTTTTGGCGCAAAGTCTATTTTTAGGCTATGTCTATTTTTAGACATATGGAGCATGGTCTAGGAGTTGCAGTATGCTATTCTTGGATGATTGGTCGAGTTGGTAAAAATAGATGGACCTCTATTTTTAGACATACAAGTCGAAGTCTATTTTTAGACTGCCTGTCTAAAAATAGGTCAGTCAAATATTATTAACCCTTAATAATATTTGGACTATAAACTTCAGTTTATCCTCTTGCAGCACTTCAGTTGGAGCTACGGATGTGGCCCATGCACCTGACAGAAGGAATTACGCTATTCCTAGGGGTTTGGTGAGCTCATGCATGGTTGACTTCAGTTAGAACTCAAGTGGCGAAGTTTGGTGGAGTTGATGAGACAGTTGGTGGAGTTGTGTTCGGTTTAACTTAGTTGAACTAGTTGTGTTTAGTTTAACTGGCTAATACACTAGTGATGAGTGGAGTGAATTAAATATTATTTAATTCACTAATCATTAACTCATTATTCAACTCAAGAACACATCAGTTCACTACAGTGCATGGACAGTTCAGTGAAGACCAGTGGAAGAGGTAGATGAAAGGGTGAGTTTGCTATTAGTTGCGACATGAGTTGTGCATGAGATTTGCACAAGCATTGGAGGAGATTGCCCATGAGGATTGCGCAGTTGAAGCCAAGGAGATTCAAACTTGGATCTCTCATTGAACCAACTTGGATTGCGCAGTAGAGGCAGGCAATTAGTGGCTAAGTTTTGAACCTGTGACTTGTTCAAAACTGAGCTAGTTTGTGTGTAACTTTTGGAGACAGTACTGAGTACTTGTGAGGAGTATTGTACTGAGATTGTTACATGTTCTCTTCTATTATAATATACAAAATAGCTGGGGGTTTTCAGCTATAAGCTTTCCCCATTACATACTGTGTCATATGTGTGTTTGATTATTGTGTTTATGTGCGCATGCGACTGTTTCTATTTCCGCATATTGATGATCAATTGTAGAAGAGGTTATGTGTTATACATGAATTCGAATTAGTGTATGATCAAGATAATCTCAGTGGATAAATCTTCATTATTCAACAAATTTCTACAAAATTAGCCTTATTGAGAATAGCTACTATTGTATGTACTGCTTCTCCCCAGAATGTATGAGGTGTCCCTGACTCAACAAGCATTGCTTGTGCCATTTGCTGGATTATTTTGTTCAACCTTTCTTCCACCCCATTTTTTTTAGGAGTTTTAGCTATGGAGAAGTACATTTTTATGCCATGTTGTTCAATATATATATATATATATTTTGAATTCTCCTCCTTTGTCAGATCTAAGACATTTTATTTTTAAGTCCAACTCATTTTCTACTAAATATTCGAAGACTTTAAACTTGTAAAATGCTTAATATTTATATTTTACTAGGCCAATCCAACACATTCTTATAAAGTCATCAATGAATAAGACAAAGTATTGTTCCCAACGAGGTGAATTTTTACTCATTGGCCCACATAAATCAGTATGAATGATTTCAAGAGGCTTACTTGTGGAACTTTCCTTGATCCGAAAGGAACTTTACACATGAAAATAGCTTTGCGCCATGTTGATTTGAAGTTGGTGACAAGTATTTAAGTGGGTGAAATTATGCATATGTATTTAATTAAAACCCATTCATTATTAATATTAATGATTAATAATTATGGGAGATTTTTGTCTCACATTATTCATTAATGTAATTAGGGAAATTGGTTTTATGTGAGAAACCACCTCACACCAATTCTCTATCTTTTCTCAATTATAGGTTGAGAGAATCAAGGGCATGGTTGGAAAGTCTTTAGGTGGTTTTGAGACTTTTCCCAATTATGGGCCTGAGATAGTTGGAGGTCCTACTTTTTTGGACTTTTTTTTTTTTCCTTCCTTGTAGTTAGGCCGTACAATTGTGGGTCTTGTAATTAATGCTCTTTTTTGGAGAGTGGGTGAGGAAAACTATATATATTCCTTATTTAAGCCATGGGAAGGGGGAGAATACATGAGAGAATACTTAGCCATTGAGAGCCATAGTGCTCGGCTAATGCTCAGCCAAAGAGCTTGAATGTAAGAAATATTACTTTAACGAAGGAATATAGAGGATCTGCATTCCAATTGAAGCATATCCAGAGATGTAGCCCCAGAGAGATAGAGGGGTGAAATCCGTTACCAATTGGTTGTCTATTTTTTATGTGTTTTGTGCTTCTTGATTATGTGCAGTTCATTAAATTATGTTTATGTGGACTAACATGCTCATCTAAGCCTGTATAAGCCATAGTTAATTAAAATATCTTAATACCGTAGACGATGGTCAGAGTAGTGCTCAACCCATGACCGGATCAAGTGGTATCAGAGCAGGTGACTGATTTGCAGGATGGGTAGTGGAGTGAAGCACGTTAAAAGACTACAAGAGTTGCAAGAGATAAATGAAAGGCTTCAAGCCGAAAATGCTGAATTGCGAAGATTATTGCTTGATAAGCAGGAGCTTCAAGAGATGCTACGAGCCAAAGAGGAGATATTGTCTAAATTGTAGAAGGTTGAGACGACAAACGCTGCATCTCAAACCGAGGTATATGATGTTACTTCATGTTCTGTTCTCTTTCAATATGAAACTAATGTTGGCATGAAAATCCTCAAGAAGATGGGGTATAGAGGAGGTGGACTTGGCATAAATGGCCAAGGAGTCGCCCAACCATTGGAGGTCATACCAAGACAACCATTTGCAGGCTTGGGTTATGGACAGGAAGAGAAAGGAGAATACTCGAAGGTAGTTGAAGAAAAAACCATCTCTTCATCACCTGATTCCAAGAAGGGAATCAAGCCACCTAGTCCTCATCAGTTCAAGGATAAGTCGAGAAGGTATGACAATCATTTAGATTCTTCTTTTACATATAAGAGAAATGATTTCTTCCGTAGATCTTCTAACTATGTAGTTAAAAATCATACAAAGAAAGTGTGGGTTAAGAAGACATATGTGTCCACGAGAAGTGAGACCAAGAAGAATGAAGACCTTCTGAATCCTCCTATCATGAAGACACAATTGAACGGGAAACGACATAATTTCTGTAGTTGCTGCAAGATCAATGGCCATTGGGAGAAGAAGTGCTGGAAGCTGCACCCCAAAGTTCACCACAAATCAAGCAGACAGCTTGTAAAAGAGTTCGTGAAGAAGGAGGCTCCATTCACCATTCGAAAATCATGATTACAAGAAGAAAGTGCTTGGTGCCGATTTGGTAAGCAGTTCATGATGTTTTTACAAGTTATATTTATGCTCTTTTGCAAAATTCTGAGTTTTATGGGGGCAGGTATCCCTCTTTTGATGGAAAATGCTCAAACTTTTCCGACTCAGAATCAAGAAAATATGGCACCATCGTGAAGAGATCGACAAGAGGAAACTGACGACGCTTGAATCATGTCAAACGGCCTTCAGATGGAAAATTTATTACAGCCTAAAGGATCACATTTCCAATTCCTCGCCTCTGATTTTGCGAAAAGCTCGAGTTTAAATTGAGAAATCCTTTGTGGAAAGTGCAGTCTGTCAGTTCCATTGAATGCCCAAGTCATGGATAAGGCAAAACAGTGTAGTATATGTTATTAACTAGCCTAAATCCATCTTAACTCCGGATCTATCAAGCGCCGAGAGGGATCAAATCTCTCGAGGTGAAAGCAATCAAATAGGATTAGAAATCATCTACATTAAAATCAATCCATTTAGTGTAAGTAATCAAATATCATTAGAAATCAACATCTACACCAAAATCAATTCATCTAGTGCAAGAAATCAAATAGGATTAGAAATCACCATCTACACTGAAATCAATGCATCTACTGCAGGAAACCTTCTTCCCTCTCTCCCCCATATATATCTATATATCCATCCATCTCTCCTTCTTTTTCTCTTTATCTCACCCCACCATATACACATTCTCTCTCACTCCATATCTATCAATTTCCTTGTCCCTCCCTCCTTCTCTCCATCTATCTTTTTTTCTCTTCACCTTACATCTATATCTATATCTCACTCTATCTCTCTATATCAACTCCAAAACATAAACTCCTTTCTCCAATCTATCTATCTATCTATCACTCCCTCCTCCTCCTCCTCTCTCTCTCCCTCTCTCTCTCTCTCTCTCGCTTCTATCTCTCTTCCTTCCTGCTACCCTTTCTCCCTCTCTCGCCATCTTCTTTATCACTCCCTCTCTCTCTCTCTCTCTCTCCACCTTTCACCCTCTATGTCTTTATTCTTACCTCCCCCTCTCTCCCTCTCCATCTTCATATCTCTTTCCCTACCTCTCTTCACTCTCTCTCTTCCTTTCTCTTCCCCCACTCTCTCTCTGTCTTCACCTTCCAACTTTGTTACCATATGCCTCTCTCTCTCCTTCTGTCCCCCCTTCTCTCCATATCTCCTTATTTGTCTCTTTATCTCACCCCAAAACATACACACTCCCTCTTCATTTCTCCCTTGTCACTCCCCCTCTCTCTCCACTACTCACTCTCTATGTATTTATTCTTCTCTCCCTCTCTCCTCATCCAGCTCCCCTCCAAGTCTCGCCCTCTCTCCCCCTCCAAATCCATATTTCTATCCCTCCCTCTCTCCTCCTCTCTTTCAAGTCCCTTCTCCTTTCCTTCCTCTCTCTCCCTTTCTCTCCTACCTCCCTTTCTCTTCCCCCATCTCTCTCTCTCTCCATCTCTCAATCCCTCCCTCCCTCCCCCCTCCAAATCCATATTTCTATCCCTCCCTCTCTCCTCCTCTCTTTCAAGTCCCCTCCCTTTTCCTTCCTCTCTCTCCCTTTATCTCCTTCCTCCCTTTATCTTCCCCCATCTCTCTCTCTCTCTCTCTCCCTCTTACAATCCTTTCTTCCCCCATCACTCTCTTCCTCTCTCTCATCATTCCTCTCTCACCTCCTTCTATTTGACCCCCCAGCTCTCTTTCTTTCTCTCTCTCTCTGTCCTCCAATCCTCTCTCTTCCCCCATCACTCTATCTCACTCTCCAACTATCTCACTATTTCTATCCCTTTATCCTTCTCTCCCCCCTTGTCTCCATCACTCCTCCTTTCTCCTTCTCTCCCCCTTGTCTTCATCAATCCTATGTATCTTTATCCCACCCATAAGCATACACACTCTCTCTGCATCTCTCCCTTGTCACTCCCTCTCTATGTATTTCTTCTTCCTTTCCTCGCTCCGCCTCCAGCTCCATCTCTCTATCCCTCCTCTCCTCCACCTCTTAGCCTTTCTCTCTCTCCCTTTCTCTCCTACCTCCCTCTCCCTTCCCCCTTCTTTCTCTCTCTCTCTCTCTCTACCCTCCAATCCTCTCTCCTTCTCCCTCCCTCTCTCCTTATCTCTCTCCCACCTCCATCTTTATGTCTCCCTCTCCCTCTCTTACCCTTCTCTCACTCTTCTCACTCTCTCTCTCTCTTCATTCCTCTTCTCCCTTTTCCTTTAATTTATCTCCATATCTCCCTTGTCACTCCCCCTATTTCTCCACCTCTATCATATATCATGATATATTAATATATATTACAATATAATAAATTTAATATTGTATTAATCTAAACATATTAAATTTAATAATATTAATATTTTAATATTAATGTTAGGGTTAATAATGTTTTTTTTTGCATGGTATTAATAATAATTTGGTCCATGGTATTTGACCCTTATACTTCATATATAATTAGATCTTGATTTCTAATTGTATTTGATATATTTTTATTTATTTACCTTACCTCTTTATACCTCTTTTATATTTACTCATTTACCATACCTATTTTATAAATATATTATTTGGCCCATGGTGTTTGCCTATGGTATTATTAACAATTTGTCCCATGGTATTAATAATAATTTGTCCTATAGGCTTCACCTAAATAAAATCTGTTTTTGATTTTTTTGTAAATATAAAGTGGTTTATTGAGTAAATATAAAAATTGGTTTTATTTATTTACCATAGCTCTAGTTTATTTATATTTTTATTTATTTACCATACCTCTTCAGTAATATAAAAAGAGGTTTTATTTATTTACCATACTATGGTTTATTTATATTTTTACTTATTTACCATATTTTATCTATTTACCATGTCTCTTTTTTTTAGTGTTAGTAAACTTTTCATATTTTAAGTTTATATCGTTTAAATTTATTTTTAGTAAATTTTTAATTGTTCATTTATATGTTTATGTAAGCTATTGTTTGATAATCACCATTGCAAAATATACAGCGAAGCCATTGTAGATTTAGCATGAAGATGCTTATGTAGATGCGATGAACTTTGCTGGCATGAAATTTGATAGCGCAATTCCCCTGGTGAAGCTCAAAATATTGATCTTATTATGGAGAAACTTGCAGAGCAGTGCGGTATCGTCGGGATAATCGATGACTTCTCAAGGATAGTGATACAACTTACGGCTTCCTCCTCCGTGAGCATTGCTGAAAAGCGATGGTCGTTGTTATTGGTGTGGTGCCTGCATCAACTGATGGTGCTTGTGTTCATGAGTCTCTTGTGTTGTGAGAATGCGTTTAATATCACGAAGATCCTCAACCAACATCCCAAGTACAACAAATTCAATCACTAGACGACGCTGGCCGTTGATATTAACAGCAGATTATGACGACCGTGTTGTGCCCCTCCACTCTCCTAGCAACTATGCAATATGTTCTAAGCAATATGTTATTGGCTGAATTGAAACCAAATATGGCCATGGTACATGAAAGCCAACCCAAAAAAATGGATTGACGAAGCTGCAGACCGATATGCATTCATGGTGAAAGTGGTTGCAGACTTTCTGACTAGCCTAGCTGGTTGTGGACGTTTTGGAAAAGCTTCAAGTTGCTGCTGGAGTAGAAAAAAATCACCATATTGTGGAGAGTACTGGAGGTGACACAAACACGTCTTTCAGTGACAGATCCAGGGTTACTTCCATTCATATTGCGTTTAGTATATGGTTATAAACTATCTGCTGCTGAATCAGAATTTTTTTCAGCTTCTTCTTGTTCGTAGTGCCTCCAAATCTGTTTCATTTCGAGCTGTAACAGGAGGAAGGCAGGATGATAAAGAGATGGCTATGTAACTTTGTAGTATGAGCTTCCTGGAGGTGGAAGAGTTCATGGATGACAACCAGACTCATATATGTGAGGGAATTATTGTAGGACAGGATATCTACGATGGGAAATCAATTCAGATGATCAACGAAGCTATATCAGCATAGTTGCTGAGGCCCTGAATACTGAGAAACGATTTAAATTGAGCAAGACAAAGCTTGTTAATGTTATGGATGCTTCAGGACCATCTCTGTGCGATAAACATCATATTCACATGCATCTATCATGCAGTGTCATCGAAGGACATAAAAGCAGTAACTTGTATCCTTTACCTTCCATCTTAATCTGTACGTTTCCGGCCTTTGAAGGACAATTCAAAGATGAAAATTAACTGTTCAAAAAAGGATCGTGCATGCAAGCTGGACATGACGCGGTCCCCGCAATTCTTGGCATTGCCACGCCCAATGGAAACGACCATCCAACTAGTGCGTTGTTATAAGCATCACCTCCAACAAAGATTTCGTGGGATCATTTCCGATTCTCATTTAGTTTCGGCGTTGGTTGATAAGACTGATCATCAATGTTAGTGCAAAACATATGGAAACTCTCATGAAGCGTAGTCTAAAGAGTCCGCGTTTTGACCCAAATTCCGGCCACGATTTTTAGAAAATCCGGCAAAGATTTGTCCAGAAACTTGTTTATAGTTGTTAAACATTAGTATTTTGAGTGCCCCAGGGGTTTTTGATAGTGCTGAATCCATTTCCACTATCAAAAATGGATTCCAAGCACTGCAACTACTTGATTTTTGCAAATTTAGTTGACCAGATTCGGGTGGATTTCTGCTGTCCGGGCCAAAACACGGGCTCGGTAGACAACTCCTTTCTAAATTGTTGTTTGCATCATGAAGAAGACCAACAGACACCTCCCACTACGCTGGCACTCCTGAAGCCTATCATAAGCCAGCAAGCGAGAATTTTAGAGAAAATATGCAACAGCAATCCCTACTAATAGATCAAGTATAGAAACCCAAATTAATATGTTCGTTGGCAAGAACAAACCAAACCAAATGTACTGGACTACCTCTTCCTCCGTCAAGAGACAGGCAGCCGAGGCAGTGCCTAAATTCGATGCTTTTGATAGAAGGGGCGCCTCTCCTTTTCCCGGAAAAACAACCACCAACGCGATCACTCCTGAAACAACTATCTCACCCATATAATCATGACGAACATCCTGACGAGCAGTCTCTGTAGACGGCCCCGTACCTTCTCTTCTTCTCTGAGGCTTTCGTATTCGTCCTTGGGTATAAATGCCTGAAGGAGCGCATCCCTCACAATAGCACCCATCCGATTCATGTTCATTTGTGTCCCCTTCCCGGTGACAGGGAAAACCAATCTATATGGATGACTTTAATATATTTTACCAGTTGGATAGACTCCAGACCCACATACTAATGTCGAGGTGACATATAGTTCACAAGCCAACAACGATGGCGCCAAGCCCGGTAATTTATTGGTGAATTTGGGTCAAAACGCGGGCTATTAGACTACGCTATTTAGAAACACTTATATTTTTTTCTCGGTCTTTGAAAACAGGGGTCCAGCGATATTTTGAGGAGCTGTCACCTGGTGCATTTTTTTTTTTGCTACATGACTCTTTTTTCTGCTAATTTTTTTTTTCCAAAGGTCCCTCAAAAGTTAGAATGCAGATATGTATAGCAATGTCAACACTAGTTGTACATGTTTCTGCGCAAGATTTGGGAAGGATATAACAGAAATAAATGCAGATTAGTCATGTTTTTCTAGAACACAGGAGATCGAATTTCTGGACGAGCTGTGAACAAATTTCATAGCTGGTCGTTCATTTTGCGTATCAAATCCCTTCTGGAAAGAGAATGCATGTGTATCCCAGGAAGAATGTGTTCGCTGAAGGCTCAACACATACAATGCTAGCCAAGATGCACTATCTTCATTTCGCTTTGACAGAGACCCTTCGGCAAGGAGCACGATGCTGCTGTTGAAGAGATACACCCGAGGAAGCTCACTTGGCCTGTCCACGTTCCGGAGTTGGTTGTACACAGATGTCCTTCCTGGAAGCTATGAGCCACCTACCTGGGCAACAAGAATCTGTGCAGATCCTGAGAGTTGTTGGTGTGGCCTATTCTGTCCATGCATTTTGTTTGGGCACAATGGACAAAATATGAGGGATGACATACCTTGGACTGCACCATGTACTTTCCATGAAATCTGCGTTGAAGGTGGCATGGTTTTAGCAGTAGCAACTGCTCTATTCCATGGTATAAATCCTCGTGCATCTTTTTCGATCGGAGAAGGTTTATTTTTTTTGCATGGTGGATGTGTGGCATTTACACAGGTCTCTTTCGGCAAGAGTTACAATGGAATCTCCATTTCACCAGGTATCATGAGCTGGCGCACCGTGTTGACAAAGATGCTTCTTATCCTTGGTATTAGTGGTGTTATTAAAGACATTCTTGCTGGCTCTGGTCTTGTCTTAAGCATTTCCGTTTTTTTTGCTCTAAACAGGCCTCCTGTTCCAGTTTATCCAATTTATGAAGTTTTGAAACAAGTGTTATTTTATTTTTTTTGCCCATAGTCTTTTGATGCACTTTTTTTAATGGGGGATTTAATTTATTGTCACCTTCCAAGTGTATGTCAAAGGGGGAAATTTTTATTTTCCCACCATTGGTGCCCCTTGGGAGGTCACTAAAGATATGATTACAACGCTCAATATTTCTTGGTTTGTGCACCATGAAGGTCATGATGTAAAGCTGATTATGAAGCATTGTAAAAGGCTTGTGTTAGCCACTCTTATGTGAGGGAGAGTGAGAGGCATATTTTTGCGCATTAAGCCTTGTTGGCTTCTTTGTAAAAAGGATGAATGAGGCATTTGCCTAGGCCATTTTGGCATGTAAACTTGACCGATGAAATCTTGGCAAGTGTTCCAAAAGATGTAAACATGTATGATCAGCTACTGGTTGCAACTTTTGGCAGATGTGGGCTTTTTCATTCCGATCCCGAAGGACCGCGGTGAAGGAATCTTCAAGGGATGTGCCCTTTCAGGGATTTGTGTTGCAACAGTTGCAGGTGTTGGCATTATGTTCTGATTCCGAAGTACGTCAGGTGAAGGAGTCATGATGGAGTGTGCCTTTCAGAGAAATTTGCATACAGTTGAGTTGATTGAAGTTGATACTTTTGGAGACCAAAAGTTTCTTTGTGGGGAGGTGTGATCCTAAAGGACCTTCGCACATGAAAAGAGCTTTGCGCCATGTTGATTTGAAGTTGGTGACAAGTATTTAAGTGGGTGAAACTATGCTTATGCATTTAATTATGCATTTTATTAAAACCCATGCATTATTAATATAAATGATTAATAATTGTGAGAGAAATTTTCCTCACATTATTCATTAATGTAATTAGGGAAATTGGTTTTATGTGAGAAACCACCTCACACCAATTCTCTATATTTTCTCAATTATAGGTTGAGGGAATCAAGGGCATGGTTGGAAAGTCTTTAGGTGGTTTTGAGACTTTTCCCAATTATGGGCCTAAGATAGTTGGAGGTCCTACTTTTTTGGACTTTGTTTTCCCTTCCTTTTAGTTAGGCCTTTTGTAATTAATTCTCTTTGTTGGAGAGTGGGTGAGGAAAACTATATATATTCCTTATGTAAGCCATGAGAAGGGGGAGAAGACATGAGAGAATACTTAGCCATTGAGAGTCCTAGTGCTTGGCTAATGCTCGACCAGAGAGCTTGAATATAAGAAAGCTTACTTTGACGAAGGAACATAGAGGATATGCATTCCAATTGAAGCAGATCCGAAGATGTAGCCCTAGAGAGATGGAGGGCTGAACTCCGTTACCAATTGGTTGTCTCTTTTTCATGTTTTTTGTGCTTCTTGATTATGTACATTTCATTCACTTATGTTTATGTGGACTAACATGCTCATTTAAGCCTGTATAAGCCATAGTAAATTAAAATATCTCAATACTGTACACGATCGTTAGAGTAGTACTCGACCTGTGATTCGATCATTCCTTGGCATTGAATTTTACCTTGATCTGCTTACCGAATTTATATGATATGCATATGGTAATTTTTGGTAGAGATATGTTGGGGAAATCACGCATTGCTCCTAATTTTCTTGACTTATATATTTGAGTGAAGCTCAAATGTCCCAATCTTTTGTTCTATAGCCAACTTTCCCCTGCTTTTCTTAATTAACATTGTTTTAGTCCACCCTCTAGAACATAAACATTACCTGGAGTTCTTGTTCCTTTTATTAAAAATATACCTGTATCAAGATTCCAAACTACATAATTCTTTGACCTGAAAATGATTTCATTCCATTGATCACACATCTGAATAAAAATTAACAAGTTATGCTTCAAACCATCAATAAACAAGACATTTCCATATTTAACCTTTTCTTTCAGAAAAACAATCCATTTTCCTTTGATAGGAGTAGGTGAGTTATTTCCAAAAGTTACATTATTTTTTTTCTTTATTTCATTAAAAGACATAATCTTATATTTATCTCCTGTCATGTGCTTTGAGCATCCACTGTCAATGTACCACATATTTTCTTGATCACCTGCATATAAAGCTAGACCACAGTTTTTAGATTCTATGGTCTTCTTTTTCCATACCTTAGATGTTGTTTCTATTTGCTCATTTTGAAGCATTGATTGCATTTTTCTCCTGAATTCAAATTCCTTATGCCTAAAGTTATTGCAAAAAGAACACTATGTTTCATCTTGAAGGGTTGAGAAAGTATTATAAGAGTAATTATTTATTCCGGTCTCATTATTTTGTTTTCTTGATTCTCTAGTCACGATAGTTTTGTACGCAACACATTGAGCAACCTTATGACCAAAATTGTGACAAGTGAAGAATTGACCATTAAAGTAGAAATTTTTGGGAGTATAGTACTTTCTGGTTTTGTTTACCCTTTGATTGAAGGTTCTGGTGTACCCTTTGATTAAAGCGGTCATGATTTACCGAGGAGGAATTTTGTCCTTTTTTCTTTTGTTGAGGGTTGGAGTTTTGATGACTGCTTGTTACTGCATTGAGATAACTTCCTGTTTCTGTAGAAGACTTCTCAGTATTTGATGTTTCTTCACTGTATCCAAGACCTGTATTCATAAGAGGTAAGCATTGTACCTTGATGATTTCATCGAAGGTTTCATAACCTTTATAAAATCTAAGATTTATAATTTTTGTTTTCTCAAGTTCCTTTCTTACACTTACTATTTCACATTCTAGCTCTTCATTATGCTTCTCATTTTCTATGAGTTTTTTCTTCAAAGTATCTATTGTTATTTGATATTCTTCTAAACAAACTTTAAGTTGAGTTATTTCTTCAATAAAAATATCCTTTTCTTCTAAGGCATCCATGAAATTATCATTAGACCCATAATACTTATATCTTCAAATTCCACAAGAAATTGAATTTCTTGATCAAACTCTCCCTCTTCACCATTTGAAGAACAATCACTATCTTCATGTGTATAGTAAATTTTCTTGTTTTCAAACCTTCTCCTATTTATTTTTGTAGTTTCTTTCCCCTTTTCATGGTTTTCTCTATAAGGACACTTAGTAGCATAATGGCCAACTCTACCACAAGAAAAACATTTCAAGGGAAGCTTAACTATGAATATTTCGGTAACTACTTGGAGTTTCTTTATGAAATTTTCCTGATTTTATTCTGAAATATAACTTGATTAATTTAGTTCTTCCTTTTCCTTTCCTTTTGGAGTAGCTTTAAATGCAACATCTATGACATCTGAGGGACCCCCTTTTATCATTTCAAAGGCTATTAAAATCCCATGAAGATGTACAACAGTAAGGTTCTGCAAATCTTTCATTTCTTCAATGGTAGAAACTTTTGAATTAATTTTTGGAGTTAGAGATATCAATATTTTCTCTACTAAAGATGATTCTTTGATTTCTTCACCAAGATTTCTCATAGAATTCATGATCTCATCTATCCTGAGAAAGAAACTTGTAATACTTTCATCATTATGGATTTTGAGAGTTTCATATTGAATTCTAAGAGTTTGAAGTTTGGCACTTTTTACCTTGGCGTCACCTTCATAGCTTTGGATGATCTTGTCCCATATAGCCTTTGATGAATTTAGCTGCATGGCTTTTCCAAATTCTGATTCTGTTAAGATTCCTAACAAAGAATTGACAATCTTTACATTGGTTTCATATTTCTCCTTTTCTGCCTCATCTGTGGGAATGGAGGATGCATTTTTATAGCCTCCTTCAACGATTCCCCATACATATTCTCCAAGAGACCGTAGATAATCTCTTGTCCTTACCTTCCAGAAAATGAGATTAGTTCCGTTGAACAATGGTGGCCTTATAGATGTTGTCCCATCTTGATGAATCTTCCTTCAAGCGATCAAGATTATTTCGAAGGACCTGGATCTGATACCAATTGTTGGAAAAATAATGAGAGGCTGGGGGGGGGTGAATCAATATTTTAAACTCACATAATTTTTTTCTTTATTACGAATTCTTTATGCTACTTTACTCAAGAAAACTTGCGTATGTATGTGACTTTTATGCACACAACTAGTGTATATCCAATAAACTTATTTTTCCAATTAATTCTTCATATGTTTATCAGTATATAAGTGTTTCATCATTTAATAAGAAATAAACATGTGTAGTAAGAATATAATAAAGCATCACACATAATCATGACACATGAACACTGTGATTTTTAGGTGGAAACACAATGTGAGAGAAAACCACCATTGTTTTCATCTATGTCTTTGTTTTTAATTAAATAAAAGTGTTATTTATAATCTTGTGTTGGTGTAGACTAATACTAGCACAAATACACCCACATGCAAATGGCTACAACCTTCTCTTGTTCTTTAGCACCTACTAAAAGGGAGCTCTAACTCCCCCGATCTGATTATCGACCGCTACTAGTAGGAAGCTTCAAATTCCTAACTGAGGGATCCAACCCTCAACACTTCTGTGGACCATGTTTCATAAATTTTCATACTGGATCCACCTGATACAAATCAACATAACTTGTAGGCCACTTTTCATCAAATTTTCAAACTCGACCCACTACCATCATTAAAGCCCAATACCAATTATCAAAAATAAAAAACTGATCACTGTAACAGATCATTGAATCACTGAATTAACCATCATTGCGTCAATCAATCACTGAGCCAACTGAGACCTAAATAATTGATATGAAAGAATATTTTTTCTACTTTTCTTAAGCATATCCACCTGTATACGCGCTTTCCATGAATTAAACCCGCATGCATATCTCAACTTACCAAACCCTGAGACTGAACCAGTGTCACTCTAAAATAAACATTGAATTGCACACAAACATACTGAATCATTTTGACAGAACAATCACACATTTCTGAATTAGACTCAACTACCATCATGACCTTTCATCATATCAATTCACAATCAATTCAACTTAAATTGTAACTCTTAAACCTAGATCTTCAATTAAGACTTCAGTGACAAACAACAACAAGCACAAAAAATAGATTGAACTGATAAAAAATCATGTTATGGGAAAACCCTAGAATATCTATGTGCTTCCCATAAATCACTTTCGTATATATACCCTCTTTTCAGTAATGAAAACTGCGTACAGATCTACTCAAACTACAGAATCGATACACTACTATTCAAAAGGTTATCCGCGTGTATAGATGCTTGTCTTTAGCCAAACCTGCGTATGCAATTATTGATTTATACATTCGATGCACATTAGGAATTTAGACATACCCATACCCCGACATTCATAATAAAAGAAACGTCAAAACATCATTATACCAGATCAAATCAACCCAAAGTAGATTATTCAATACATAGCCATTTCAGGTCTATTGAACCTAATCCATCATTGTTTTCCCGGGTGCACACTTATTCAGATCAATAACCCAAAAAACACTTCAGAGTGAATTATTCATCAATCACACATTACTTGCACTACTTAATCACTTTGATATTCATATCATTATATAAATTAGGCCTTATCCATTACCATAGGTCAAAACCACTCTCATGTCGATGATATTCCTTGACGGGATCAAATAGTCGTTACTATGCTCAATATTGTGGGCCAATACCATGGTAAATACCCTTGGTATTTAGGAACCATAGTACAAAAATTGTACGCTCTTCTTCTTCTTCATACTCGCATGTGTACACGGCTTTGCTTTACATAACCCGCATATATTTCTTCAAATTTTCACTTCCATCATTCTTCTGTATCTAAACTGCATGCCTTTGACCAAACTCTTTGTCACTGTGCAGACACATCCTCTTGACATCTTCATTAAGGAGGTTGCCATCAATGACACCACATTTGTGATAATGCCAACACAAATATCATCTCATGTAGAACACTCATCAAATACTATGCACCATATTCATATTGAATAAAAAAAAGTTTTATTTAATGTTGATCACCCAATCAAGCATTTAATAAAAGAAGTGATTAAAATTGAAATTTTTATCAACACCTTAAACATAGATGACAATTGGAAATCCTTCATCTATAAAATAAATCCTTGATCTTTTCCTCTTTAGTCAATGGCATTTATGTCTTATTTTATGGTTAATTAATAAAAGTAAAAGTTTTGTTATTTACATCACATGGTTTGGTCTCTCATTTTTACCTTTGTTTCTTGGTTTCTCCTTGATGATAGACCTTGCATTAACTTGGGAAGCACATTGGAGTAAATGTTAAGCAGGTAGGTTTTCCAAAAAAATTCTAATTTCTCTCATGAACAAAATGAATAGAACTATAATTCCCTCCATGAAAGGGAAATAATAGAAGAATATTTCATATTTGAAAACCAAAGAATGGAGGACTTGACCTTGACATCAAAATATATCAATTCATATGGATAAACACCACTTGCATAACCTAATAATTTTTGTGATATTTAGGAACACCAATATGAAATTGATTAAAATTTAGAGGAAGACGGATGCTAACTTTGGATATATTTTTAGATGATTCTAACACACTATATAAATATCTCTATATCCAATTGTGGATGAGATTTGAAGATTATATAAAAAATCAAAATTAAGATATGATAATCAAAACGAAGACTATATAGTTCATCTAAGAGTCACTTTGCTTTATATTAAAAGCATAACAAAAAAAACTTGTCAAGACCTAATTAAAAAAATAAAAATATGAAGTTTTCCTTTTCCCTACTAATACCTTAAGAAGTATATGTAATACTACCAGGGATTGAATTGATTCTATGCAATTCCATGCTCTTAATGGATGATTTACATTAGATAAACTTGTTGCTTGTTTCAAGCTAGGTTAAAGGAAAATTTTGCAAACATACATCGTAATCATGTCTAAATATCAACTCTCGTATACCACTCATAAAACACTATGCACGATATTCAAATTGAATAAACAAAAGCTATAGCCAAAGCTGATCATATAATAAAAAAAGTGGGTGAGATTGAAAAATTCAACAATACTTTATGCAAATAAGCATCGTTGGATGCAAGAAAGTCCCTGTCCTCTCTCTTTTTATATATATATATATATATATATATATATATATATATAAAAGTGAAACAAAGATTGTCAAATATAATATATTCAATCCAATGAAATAATAAAATATGATTCAATTATTTTTATTTGAAAAGATATTATTATTAATATTATAAATTTAATTTTAAAAAAGTAACTAATTTAATAATAATATCCTCTCCCAATTAAAATAACCGAATCATATTTTTGAATGACAAATTTAACACAAGATATGGTATAAAAGCTCGATATTAAAGCAACAATACATTTTTCCCGAAAGACCTGATTCAAAGAAAGTCGTTTAACCTTTGACGTCTACTATTCTATTCCCTGCGTATCACTTCCCTCTATTCCATGCTCATTACAATATCCAACTAATTCTTTTGTAACTCCAGGGATGAAGCATAATTTAAAAAAAATGTGATGAAATTTAGTAATTTATTTATAAATTTTAGGAATCCTAGATTTAAATCTTGCATAATAAGATATACAAATTTTGTAAACTAAACTTTCAAACAATTGCAAGAAAGAATGTTGTTCGAGGAAATGCACAAAGAATAAAATCAAAATTAAGATTTGAGAAAATAAAACTTCTCATTATTGAGTAACAACTAAATATATTAAATTAGAGGAAACAATAACACTTGATAATTGGAGTAAGACTCAACTACAACTCAACTAAACTCAACTAACTCAACTAAATTCAAATTAACTATGACACCTAACAAACAAATTAGGGACAATGAGATTAATGCTCAACACCCCTTCCTAATCTCAACTGTTACAATTATTCACTTACAATGCCAAAGTGCTCTCTTTGAAATTCAAATAATGTTTTTCCAAAGGGTTTTGTAAAAATATCTGCAAGTTGATATCGTGATCCATAAAAATCAAGAAATATATCTCCATTATTTACAAGCTATCGAATGAAGTGAAATCATGTGTCAATATGTTTGCTCTTTTTGTGAAAGACATTTGGATAAGGAAATGGCAGAGTTGTTATCATATAAAATAGGAGTTGGCTCCTTTTGAACATTTAAAAGATCATTCAATAGTCTTCTCAGCCATACTGCTTGACAAACTGCTGAAGTTGTAGCTACATACTCTGCCTCTACAAAATATTTCGAAACCATGGGTTTTTTCTTGGACACCCATGAGATCAAATTCGTTCCCTAGAGAAAAGTGTATCCTGATGTGATTTTATGATCATCTAAGTTGTCTGCATAGTCTCTATATGTGCCTGAAAGTGAGAAATCTTCAAAATGTGTGTACAATAAGCCATAGTTTAGTGTCCCTGCAACATATATTAAGATTCTTTTTGCGATTTTCCAATGGGAATTATTTGGTGATTCCATAAATCTGGAAACAAAACTAGCTGCAAACATGATGTCAGGTCTAGTTACAGGTAGATACAAGAGACTAACAACTAGAATTTCATACAAATTAGAATCAACTGATGGTCCTTCATCTTGTTTTCTCAACTTGGTTCCTGGATAAATTGGAGTGTCAGCTGGTTTGCAGTTAATAATTCTAAACTTTTGGAGGATTTCAGTGTCATAATTTTGTTTACAGACAAAAATACCATTCACAGATTGTTGAATTTCAATCCATAAGAAATAATTCATGAGTCCAAGATTAGTCATATCAATTTTTTTTTGCATGGAAGCGTTGAATTCTTCTAACATCATACTGCCTGTATAAATAAGATCATCAATGTAAAGGAAAACAATGATAATTTTACCTTCATGAGTGTTTGTATAAAGAGTTGGATCATGGCCACTTCTGCAGAATCCAATTTTGATGAGGTAAGAGTCAATTTGATTGTACCAATTTCAGGGAGATTGTTTCAATCCATATAAGGATTTATTCAACTTATACACCTTATGTTATTGTCCTGGAACTTCAAAACTAGGTGGACGATCCACATAAACCTCTTCGTGCAATATACCATTTAAGAAACCATATTTTACATCCAATTGAAAAACTTTCCATTTATGTTGAGCCACATTGGCCAAAAGAATTATGAATGTGTCTAACCTTGCTACTAGAGAAAAGGTTTCACGCCAAGTTGTTGAGACCTTGCCTTATGTTTCTCGATTTTTCCTTTTTCATTCAGTTTGTTCTTGTAGACCCACTTGACACCAATGTTGGTTTTGTATTTTGGGAGATCCACCAATTCCCAAGTTTCATTCTACTCTATGACTATGATTTCTTGATTCATTGCACCAACCCAATGTTTCTCTTTTAATACTTCTTTAAAGTGGGTTGGTTGACAAGAAATAAATGCCAAAATATTTTGTTGATCAAAATCACGCTCCTGCTCATATATAACCCTGATGCTTATGGTTTTCTAATTATCTTCTAAAGATGATGAATCACTGCTAGATTCACTACTAGAAGAAGTAACATTTTCATAGTGTTGTGGCTCATCTTGTACTTGGAATACTGGAAACCTCGGTGGATGAACATTTTGATCTAAAACTTCATCAATTTTCTCACACTAAGAAAAAAAAAAAAAAAAAATAACATCTATGCTTAAATTTTTTATATTGGTGAGAAGGTTGTAGATTCTATAGTATTTTGATTTTTCAATGTAGCCTCAAAGATTCATTTTTCACTTCTATCATCAAGTTTATTTCGCAACTTCTCTGGAACAAGTGCAAATGTTACGCAACCAAAAATTCAAAAGTGAGAGACATTCACCATCTTACCATCCCAAGCTTCTTTAGGTATTGCATATTTGAAACTAGTTGTTGTAGATCTATTGAGAACATATAATGCATTAGCAACAAATTCATCCCAATAGTCATTGGACAACTTCTTTTCGCGAAGCATGCATCTTGCCATATTCATGATTTACTATTTTTTTTTTAATTTTTAATTAAAAAAAAAAAATTCTGCTACTCCATTATGATGTGGAGTGTATCTATTTGTGTTCTACATGACGATTCCTTGTTGTTGAAAAAATGATTTGAAATCATTGGAATTGTGTTCTCCTCCTTTGTCTGACCTGAGTACCTTCAAAAGCTTGCCACTTTTCTTTTTTTCTTCTCCTTTGAACTCTTTGAACCTTGAGAAAGTATCAAACTTATTTTTCAGAAAATAAATCCATAATTTCCTGCTATAGTCATCCATAAAGGTTTGGAAATACATATTGCCACCAATCGATTGTGTTTGCATGGTGCCGTATATATTTTTGTGGGCTAGCTCTAAGGGTTCTTTTGCTCTAGTGGAAGATGTGGGAAAGCTACCTCGTTTATGCTTTGATAGAATACAAATTTTACATTTACAATCTTGTTCATTTATAACAGGGAAACCAGTGAACAAATAATTCTTTTGAAGATGAATTATACTCTTGAAGGGAATAGGCCCATACCTACCATAACTGTGACTCATCTATCATTGACACATTGTGTGCAAAAAACTGTGAAATATTTGAACTTCTAAGAGTCAAGGGAAAAATCATATTCTTAGTTTTTTATACCTTAGCTATAAGTATTCTATTGGGAGGTTTTCCATATATATACCAAGTTTTCCATACATCATAACCATGTTCCATCAATTGACCTACACTAATGAGATTACGTTTAAGGTGTGGAACATAATAAACATTAGTTATATGTTTATGTTGATTTTTTTTGTAAGAATATGCACTATACCTTTCCCTTCAACTTTTATAGGAAACAATATCCAAGAGTAATTTCAGATGTGATGGAAGCATCAATGCAGGAAATCAAATTTTTGTTATGTATCATATAGTTATTGTTGCCGCTATCCAACAACCAAAGGTCCTCCTTGTGATTGTCTTCCCAAAGATGGCAGGAAAGAAACATGGCTTCATACGATTCTCCTTCAATTTTGGATATATGGACACTACCTCTTTATTGATCTGATTGTTTCTTTCTACATTCATGTTCATGATGTCCAAATTTCTTGTACTAATAGCACAAAAATTAAATTTTCTCCATGTTATGCTTCTATGAAGATATTGAATTCTCTGCTACATGGTGATGTTCTGTAGATCTGCCTTTGCCTCTTCCTCACTTGCTTCTACCTTTATATCCTCTGCCTGTACCTCTGCTAAGAGAGATTTGTGCCTTGAAAGGTTGTTCCTTGGAAACTTCTCCTAGGTTAAGTCATGTTTCTTGTGACAGAAGTGATCCAGTCAATTGTTCTATTGACAGAATTGTAAGATATTTTGACTCCAGAATCACTATTATAACCATGTCATATTTCTTTGGCAGGATTTAGAGGATTTTTTCAATGATCATCTGATATGCAAATCGTTTCAAAAATAAGTTTGATTTGATTGACGATGCCCATGACTCTAGTCATGAGCTGATCAACATTCTCTCCATCAGTCATCTTCATGGTTTCAAATAGAGTTCGCAATGTCTGCAATTTGACAATATTCATTGTATCATTACCATGATATGCACATTTGAGAATATCCCGAGTTTTTTTTCCTGTTGACGTGCTAGTTATTTTTTCGAATATAGCTCGTCATTGAATACATTTTGTATCCAACATTTGACTTTGTGTTCTTTCTTTCTTAGTTCGGTATTTGTGTCTTTATGATTATTGGTCATGGCTACTAATGCTTATTAGGTTTTTTATGTGGAAAAATGTTGGAGGAAGCCATTTTTTTATTGTGGACATGTGCCCCTTTTTTTTATAAACTCATTCTCAAACCCTTTTGATTAAAAAAAATCTCTTCTAAATAACACCCTTCTCATTAAAAAAAAATGTTTTAAATAAACAACTCTTTTTTACTTATGAAAAACTTCTTTTAAATTAAAAACCTTTGAATCACATATTTCGTGCTTAGAGAAGGAGTCGTGTTCTTTTTGTTAAAAAAAAGAGTGTTTTTTTGTTAAAAAAATATCTTGAATAAATAAGCAAGCTTAAAAAAAAATCCCTTACGGATACTTCCACATGAGTTGACCGTGATACCTCCTTTAGTATGAAGAGCCCCACTTCAAATTTCAAAGACTTTGACCTTTGACTCAGCAAATAAACAAACTTTCTCCTTGTATTGCGTAAAGTTTTATACCTTTCTTTAATTTACAGGCTAACACATTTTTTTTTATTTTGGGGCTACGTTACTCAAAGAAGCATGTAAGTAACAAAAAGTAACACGGTTGTTGGCGGTTGCATAGTGCGTTATAATGTGACTAAAAATGTTTTGGGGTGCATTACTAAATGAATTTAAAAAAAATGTGGCCTTCTCTTTGAGTTGAGGGAAACAATCTGTCTCATATTGGCTTGTCGGACCTCGAAGATCCAAAAATATAGAGATACAACAATTTCAATATTGAGTTCCTAGAAAGAAAGAAAAAGGGGTGTATTTTTAAAATTTTGCATAAATTTTCTTTGAAAAAATAGCTTGAAGTGATTGAAAGGGAAAAATGAAGTAGAAATATCGTTGTTTTATTCCAAAATTCATTGAAGAAAAAAAATGGACACACCTAGTAAGCAACCATAAAGATTTACTATGACACATCAATAAGAGGAAGAAATGCAACATGATATATCAAAATTACGAGACCAAGTGCAAGAAATTTCTCTCTAAAAAAGAGTAACCGAAAATGAAATGGAAGCTAAGATGGATGGCTTGAAGAATCATTTAGAAGCAGACACAAATATTTGAAGGATGGAATGAATTTTAAGATTGATGGATCATAATAAAAAATCAAGATAGATATGGAGGGTTTGAAGGAAGGTTTGACAAAGTTGCTATAAGAAATGCTTCCTAATGGCGACAAGGTATTCCATGAAACCCATGATGAGAATAAAAGGAATGTTAATCATGACTTTAGAGAATCTAACTTTGGTTTGAAGACCAAAAAAATTCCAAAGGTAGATATGAGGAAGTTTTATGGCAAGGATATAGTAACATGGATACTATCGATGGAGCAAAATTTTGATCTTCATGATGTGCAACACACACAAAAGGTACGCATTGCATATTTATATTTAGAACTTAATCAATTTGTGTTGTATCGATGGATTTTTTCTCATAAAAAACTTGTCACTTGGTCAATTTTCACGGAGGAAATGATAAAAAATTATGATGATACAAAGAGCATCACCTTCTTTAGCTGATTGATAAATCTCAAACAAAAGGGTTCAATGGCATAGCACATTGAGGACTTCCAAAAATTGAATATAAGGGTAATTGATATTCTAGAGGAGCATGGGATTGATGTATTCATAGGGACTTTAAAGGATAACATCCAAAATGAGGTTCACCTTTGGGAACTTGATTCTTTGGAGAAGGCATTCAAGGTGGCAAGAAAAGTTGAAAGAAAAATTATGGCAACAATGAAGTCTACCACTCACAACTATAAAGATGGAAGTGTTGCTGCTCCTAGCCTTCCAAAACCTACAAGGTTGACACCACAAAAATTGGAGGAAAAAAGAGAAAAAGGGCTTTGTTATAGTTATGATTGAAAATACACTAAAGGTCATAGGTGTGCCGAGAAGAAATTAATTTACATACATTGTGAAGAGGAGGAAGAAGAGGAAGAAGAGGAACAAGAAACAACAAAATAGGAGGATATACACTAAGAACCAACCCCAAAGAAAGAAGAAATGAATCTGATCATATTTTTTAATGCATTGGAATTAATTACCACTCCTCAAAGTCTCAAGATAGAAGTACATATAAATAAAAAAAAAAATTAATAGTGTTGATTGATTTGGGTAGTACCCATAATTTAATTCATTGTAAGATAGCCAAAGAATTGAATTGTTTCCTATATCCAACACTAGAGTGTCAAGTGATGGTTGCAAATGGAGAAACTATAAATTGCTCTGGAAAGTGCCATAATATCAAGCTAACCATGGGGTAATATGTATTAAATATTCCAATTCTTTCCATTCCAATGGGTGGTGCTGATGTTGTACAAGGAGTCTAAGGGTTACAACATTTAGGACGATAGCTTTTAATTTTCAAGAATTTTTCATGATTTTTTTTTGGGAAGGAAAGGAAGTTGAATTAATGGGTATTGTAGGTAAACCAGGAAATATAATCAAATCTAATGGCATGAAAAATCTTTTGAAGAAATAACAATAGGGCGTAATTGCACAATTATGCTCACTAGAGGTTCAAACATCAAAATCATATATTTCTCTATATCTCCAAAAAATCTTGGACAATCATTCCAAGGTATTTGAGACTCCCAAAGGCCTCCCACCTATTCTCGATCATGGTCATGACATTCATTTTATTTCAGGAAGTGTTCCTCCAAACATCAGGCCTTATAGATATACATATGCCCAAAAGAGTGAAATTGAACGTATGGTTGCAAAAATGCTAGAGGCCGATATAATTAAACCTAGTCAAAGTTCTTTCTCTGATCTAGCAATATTGGTGCACATGAAGGTTGGATCATGCCACATGTGTTCAGATTATAGGGTGCTCAACAAACTCACTATTAAAGAAAAAATTCCCATTCCTATCATTGATGAATTTTTGGATGAATTACATGGAGAAATTTACTTCACCAGGCTGGATCTTCGTTCAGGATATCATCAAATTAGAATGAAGACTGAAGAAATTATGAAAACAACATTAAGAACTCATGAGGGTCATTATGATTTTTTTTTTTTTTTTATGACTTTTGGCCTTACTAATACACCTTCCACATTTCATGGTTTGATGAATTCCATTTTCAAACCCTTACTTATAAAATGTGTTAGTATGTTTTGATGATATACTAATCTACAACATGTCTTGGAAGGATCATGTTCAACATGCCGACAGGGTGCTCAAAGTGTTAGAGGAGAAATCATTATATGCAAAAACCTTCAAATATTTCTTTGGAGTACATGAACTGCAATACTTGGGTCATATTGTATCTCATGAGGGTGTTAAGGTAGACCCTAAAAAACTTAAATCCATTAAGGAATGGAAAATCCCCACAACCATAAAGCATCTTCGAGGATTTCTCGGGTTGACAAGGTATTATCTCAAGTTTGTTAAAAATTATGGGAGAATAGAAGCATCTCTGACAACATTACTGAAGAAAGATGCATTTTCTTGGACTCCAGAAGAAACTAAGGACTTTGAACATCTTAAATAGGCAATGTGCCAAGAACTGGTTTTAGCTATGCCATACTTGACAAAACCTTTATTGTGGAATGTGATGTCTCAGGAAATGGTTTTGGTTTTGTTCTAATGCAAGAAGGAAGACCCGTTTATTTTGAAAGTAGTCCAATCAAAGGAAAGTATTTACAAAAACCTATTTATGAGAAGGAAATGTTGGCAATAATACATGCAATAAAGAAATGGTGACCTTACCTAATGGGAAAACACTTCAAGGTAAAAACATATCATACTAGTCTTAAATGATTTTTGGAACAAATATTATCTTCATAAGAGCAAAAAAAATGGGTCACAAATATGTTGGGTTATGAATTTGAAATCATCTACAATAAAGGGAAGAAAAATGTTGTTTCAAATGCACTTAAGGATGAGAGTGTCATTTCTATTATCCAACAAGATTGGATAATTAAAGCAAGGGATGAATGGAAGAATGACGAAGAGGTCTGGACACTCATTCAAAGTTGAAGCAAGATCCCAGTACATATTATACATTTAGTTGGAAAGATGATTCATTATGGTACACAAATCGGTTATATCTTTGTAAGAATTCTCAACTCAAAAAAAAATTTCTTTTGGAATTACACACCTCCCCCTTAGGAGGGCACTCAGGGTTTTTAAAACTTACCACAAGGTCAAAAAGGAATTCTTTTGGGATGGCCTTAAATCTAATACTCAAAATTTTGTGGAAAAATTTTTGGTATTACAACAAAATAAAGTTGAGACAACTAAAATCCTAGGTCTATTACAACCTTTAGCCATTCCAATTAAGCGTTGGGAGGAGGTCTCAATTGATTTTATCATAGGTTTACCCAAGTTTGAAGGAAAGAGTTTCTTCATGGTGGTAGTTGATATACTTACCAAGTATGCACACTTTTGTGCATTATCTCATACTTTTAAATCCAATACCATTTCTACTGCATTTATGGAAACAACTCAAAAGCTACATGGAAACCCAAAGATTATTAAGTGACAGAGATCCCATTTTCATTGGAAAATTTTGGACGAAATAATTTTCTTGTCTTAGTACTCAATTAGCTCATAGCTCATATTATCATCCTTAATTTGACAAGCAAACTGAGATAATGGAAAAAAATGTTTGGAAGGATATCTTCGTTTCTTTGTATCTGATAAAAAAATACTATGGGTCAAGTGGTTACCTCTATCTGGATGGTGTTATAACACTTCCTTCTATACTGCAACAAAAATTACCCCATTTATGGCACTTTATGGATATCATACACCATCCATCATGTCATATTTAAGAGAAAATTATAAGGTTCAAGTAGTGGAAGATCACATCGAGCATCAAAAAAAATTTCTACAACTCTTAAAGAATAACCTCACTCTGGTGCAAAATTGAATGAAACAAAAGACACATCAACATCACAGTGAAGGAAGTTTTGATATAGGTGACTAGGTATTTTTACGGCTACAACCATACATACAAATGTTCCTCAAGAAAGCTACAGGTGTCTACAAAGGAAATGAGCCACATGGGCAGGCTAGGAATGACGAGGACATGGTTCGTGTCCTATTGCTTCAAGTAAACTCGTCCAAAGAAGCCGCGGTCAAAGCCATCCACGTGGAAGTCAACTATGGAGTTTCATGTCGGCTGGACTCTGTTTCGTGGCAAATAAACATCCATACGGCCGTTTCTAAGCTTGTGGAGGTTAAATCGACATCTGTGCAGATTTCTGGAGTTGAATTGAAGCATCCACCTTCCGTAGATTCACTTTCCAACACGGCCATACTCCTATATCCGTGGCTGTAGTGGTCTACGTGCTCCCTGTCATCATGAACTTTAGGAAACAGTTACAGTTTGTTGTTATATATAGAGCGTTTGCATACGCACGTGGAGTTAGTTGATCATTGTTAGTTGATAGTTGATGTGCGTACTCTGTTATGTTTGCTTTGTAGTGATTACGCTGCCTTGAGCTGTAATACTACCAGTCTGTAATGAACTGCTTTTTAATATGAGAAAACTCTGTTTTTCAACTTAATTCGTGGTTGAGGATCGTTACCAAAGCTGTGTAGAGGGCCCCTGCTCAGCCAAGGTTCTGTGTATTAATGTATATATTTCTCATTTCATTTCTTTAAAAAAGTCATTGTATCATAATCCATCATATGTTCATATTTTGTAGTTATTTCATTTCTGTTTATACATTTCCATAATTTCCATTTCATTTCTGTCTTTCATGTTTTTTTTATGATTGTTAATCACTGATCAGTTTTCTTGTGCAGGTTTTAGGTAGACAGCCCGGGCATTTTCATAGTATTTTGGCTAATGACATGAAACTAACATTGTTCTGCTGCTAGTTTGCTTTTCATAGCTTTTGTTTAACTTCAGCCTTGCTTTGTACACTTCAGTTTTGCTTATCTGATTCAGTAGTTAAATTTAGATATATTAAGCTGCTCATAGCGTCTTCAGTTGCCTCCGAAAGCCACAGCTGGACTGATGGTGAGGGACTGCATTATGAAATGTGTAGTTTAGTATTAGTTTCTTTTCTGCAAATTTAGATATATTAAGCCGCTCATAGCGTCTTCAGTTGCCTCCGAAAGCCACAGCTGGACTGATGGTGAGGGACTGCATTATGAAATGTGTAGTTTAGTATTAGTTTCTTTTCTGCAAATTTAGATATATTAAGTCTCATAGCGTCTTCTAAATTTCGTTTCCGAAAGCCACAAATTGATCAATGGTGAGGGACCGGTGACAGTGAAATGTGTAGTTTAGTATTAGTTCCTTTTCTGCAAATTTAGATATATTAAATCATGGATGACATCTTCAGTTGCCTCCGAAAGCCACAGCTGGACTGATGGCGAGGGATTGAATTATGTGTGTATGGTTTAGTATTAGTTTACTTTCTGCAAATTAAATAATCAGTTACACAAGTTGTTTATGATTACTTCCACAAGTCATAGCTGGTCTAATGATGAAGGGTCGGAAAATGAATTGATGTAATCTGATTTAGATTTATTTCATTGCAATTTTGAATTTCCATAAGCGTAGTTTCTTTTGTGTTCAGTTGGCAGCAAGAATAGTTTAGTTTTCATGTTCACTAGTTTCCTGTTTTGATTCATTAGATTAGCAACACCTTTTCATTTCAGCAGTACACTTTTACTTTCTTTTAAGTTTTGTCATTGTAATTTCAATTTGCTTTTAAAGTTTCAAGATTGGTAAATCATTATAGGGGATATCACTTCCTTGAACAAATATAACCAAACTTGTTTTTCATTTTAGAATTTCCATTTCACTTTAGAAAGATCAAAAACGACAAAAGTTAAGAAATAGGTTATCTTGCACATATAGTGCGCCGCACTTCATCAGCTTACGATTCCCGGATTGACAAATTAAATGCAGCAATTTAGGACACACTAAATTGACTAAACATTTTGGCGCCGTTGCCGGGGAAGTGTAAGTAGGTAGCCAATTTCTTAAAAAAAAAAACATAAAATCATAAAAGAAGGGAAAACTTGATAACTTCTTGAAGTATGCTCTCCTCTTGCACCTAGTGTGATCTGGAGGATCAGAAAAGAGAGTTATTGGTTTAGTAATTTCTTAAGTATGCTCTCTTCTTGAACCTAGTGTGATCTGGAAGATCAGAAAGAGAATTATTAGCCCAACTTTTTAAAAAATAAAAAAAATGACATGCATAGAGCAAGAGATTCTAGGGGAAGGTTTATAGCTAAAGCCAAGAGTTCTATTTTCACAACTCCATCTTCTTCAAGGCATAGACCAAATTCACCACCATCTACCCCTAGCCTTAAGATTTTTGGAAGTCAAGGAACAGCTGAATTAGAGGATTCTCCTATACCACCTACTAAAACCCACTTAGAAAACAAAGAGACTTTCTCTCATCCTTCCTTAGTAGAAGAACTAGAGGACTATAAGGACTCTAAAGAAACTATCATGGCAGAGGAAGTAATAAATAGAGGTGGAGATAGAAGAGGAGGAGATAATGAAGATAACAATGGTGAAGGAAATAACGGTATAAATAGGGACAATTTGCTTGGATTCCCTATAGTTGATGTGGAAACTCATGCAACAATGAAAAATATCTCACCATCTGTTCTCCCTAACTTTTATGGATTGTGAAGTGAGGATCCTGAAACATTTCTGTTTGAGTTTGAAGTAGTGTGCCGAACTTATGACTATATGGAAGATTCTCAAAAACTCAAACTGTTTTCTTCAACATTGAAGGGATCTGCTTTGAAATGGTTCATGGGATTAGCCACTCAATCTATTAGGACTTGGAATGATATGAAACAAACATTTTTGGATAGATACTTGGACTATTGTATTCCCACCAATCACAAGGATGAGGTATTCAAAATGATGCAAAAAGAAGATGAAAATTTGGAAGACTTAATTGAAAGATTTCAATACAACTTGAAAAGAGCAAAGATGAGCAACTTAGATAATGAAACCTTGAAAGCCCTCCTATTAAAAGCCATTAGAGATGAATGGATAGAAATTTTAAGCATGATGGGAAAAGGAGACATTTCTCAACTTCCATTTCATGATATAACAGAACTATGTATCCATCTCTCAAGGGGAAAATCTAAAGCTGGAAAAGGGCCTAGGGATTCTTCTCTTATTAGGGCTAACAAATCTGCAACTGGATCAGTAAGTAGGGCAGAGATTGGTAATATGCTTGATGAGTTTAAAACTGATATCTTAGGGAGTCTTAGTGAACAACTAGATACCCTTAAAATCCAAAACAAGCAAAAAGCAGAAACATATGCTTTAGCCATCTTTTGTCCGAAATGTAGAAAGAAACATGCTTTAAGGGAATGTCCCTTGGATGCAAAAGTTGTAGAAACATGTATGATTTGCTCAGAAAATCATGAGATCAAGAATTGTCCTTCAATCCCTGGACTCAAAACTGTTTTTCAAGAAGATCCAAATTCAATAGAATCTCTCTGTTTTGTCGCAAGGAGACCTTGGCAGGGACAACAATCTCAAGGGTTTAATAACCCTATGAATCTTCAAACCCCACCAAATTGGAATCCTTTGCAACAACCTTGGCCCCAACATCAGAATTCATATCAGCCATGGGTACAAGGGATGCAAAATCCTTATGGGAGATTTGCTCAATTTTATCAATATCCTCCATCTTTTCAAAATCAACAAGCTCCACAATTTCCAAGCCAAAATCCACAACTTTCATTTCCATTTCCACAACAACAACCTTCTCAACAAAATACAAATCCTCAACTCATGCTCCCATACCAACAGAAGACAAATCAACTTCCAGCTCAGCCATTGCCAAACCCTAACAATAAGAATCCTCAAACTACTTATATGGTAGAAGGACAACAATTTCCTACCTATATGATTGTTCCTCTCAACGATGTACAACTCAGATCTGGTAGAGTTTTAGAAAAACCTTCTATAGACATTCAAGAGAAAGATACCTCTGAAGAGGACTCTCTTCAAGTCAATAAGGGTTCTGAGGAAGAATCTCTTCAAAATTCAAAAAGAAAAAGAAAAGCTAACATCCACAACTCCTATAGTTGAGCAACCTGTATCTTCATCTACACCTCCTTTTCCGGAAAGACTACAAATTGATAAGGGGGTGGAAAAACAAATATTGTTGCCTAACTATGAATTTCTAGATGAATTGAAGAATGTTTGTATCAAGATTCCATTGCTACAAGCCATTCGAGAAATTCCTATTCTAGCAAAAACCATAAAGGAGTTGAGTTTCAAAAGACCAGGAAGGAAGCTAAAGGACACAAGAAGAATCCACCTGGTAGGAAAGATTGCAGACATTATGATGGGAAAAATTACCATGCAGAAGTATGTAGATCCAGGAAGTCCAATTGTCAAGACACATATAAATGGGATACAAATTCCAAACACATTGATTGACTTAGGGGCTGCTATCAAAATTATGAGTAGACAGACTATGGAACAGTTAAAACTTCCTAATCTTCTCTTTACACCTACTTTACTGCAACTTGCAGATCGATCGGTTATTAAACCAGATGGTGTATTAGAAGATATTTCAGTCTCCTTAGATTCTTGGGAATATCCAGTAGACTTTATGACTTTGACTCCCAAAAGTAATCTAGGAGGACATCCAATTATCTTAGGAAGACCTTGGCTGGCCACAGCTGATGCTTTTATTAGTTGTAGATCTGGAGACATGTACATTTCTAATGGTAATTCAACAAAGAAATTCAATTTGTATCCTCCCGTAAGAGCAATTACAGAAATAGGAGATAATGAATGGGTCAATGATGAGAACACTATACAACCTGTCTTTACCATTTCTGAAATTAGTGAGGATAGTCAAATTCTGAACACATTAGAAAATTTTGAGATAACTTCAGAATATGACCCCACACAATTTCAGTTGGAATATGACATAGAATATTTATCATCAAGACAAATGTCTCTTTACTCTATGGAAGAGTTTGGTAATTCTGCTATTGAGATTTTTCCAGAAAAGACATTGAATATCAACAAACATCCGGAGAAGTCACAACAAGAAGAACTAACCAGAATCTTGCAAAAACATTCTACTGCATTTGCATGGGAGTATACTGACATGAAGGGTATTGATCCTAAGACTTGCATCCATCATATCTATATTGAGGAAAACAGTAGACCAATCAGACAACCTCAAAGAAGGATGAATCCAAATCTTAGGGAGATAGTGAAAGAAGAGCTCCAAAAACTACTCAATGTAAACTTCATTTATCCAATTTCAGATAGCCGATGGGTTTCTCCTCTGGTTATAGTACCTAAAAAGAATGGTAAATGGAGGGTATGCATTGATTACAGGGAATTGAATAAAGCAACTTTGAAGGATCACTTTCCTTTGCCTTTTATCGATCAGGTATTAGATACATTAGCAGGTAAAAAGTACTTTTCATTTTTGGATGGTTTTAGTGGCTATAATCAAATTCAGGTAGCACCCGAAGATCAAGATAAGACCACATTCACCTGTCCATGGGGAACTTTTGCCTATCGAGTACTTCCTTTTGGGTTATGTAATGCACCCGCAACATTCCAAAGAGCAGTACTAGGAATTTTTTCTGATCTAATCCATGATTGTGTAGAGTTTTATATGGATGATTTTACAGTTTATGGTAATTCATTTGAAGAGGCATTAGAAAATTTGGAAAAAGTTCTCATAAGATGTAAAGAAACAAACCTTTCATTAAGCCATGAAAAATGCTTTATGATGTTTACCGAAGGGATTGTTTTAGGACATCATATTTCAGGAGATGGGATTAAGGTTGATAGATCAAAAGTTGAAGTCATCTCCAAGTTACCTATTCCAAATTGTCAAAGAGATGTTAGAATTTTTCTAGGATTTACTGGCTACTATAGAAGATTTATAGAAAACTTCACTAAAATAGCATCTCCACTCTTCAAATTGCTTACAAAAGACCGTGAATTTAAATGGGATCCTGATTGTCAATCAGCCTTTGAAACTTTGAAAACAAGAATATCTGAAGCACCTATCTTGAGAGGACCAAATTGGAAACTCCCTTTCCATATTTCTACGGATGCTTCAGATACAGCTCTAGGAGCCGTGTTGGGTCAAAAAGATTTAGTTCCTTATGCCATTTATTATACCAGTAAAAATTTGACTCCCACAGAGTTGAACTATACTGTGACTGAAAAAGAGTTTTTAGCTGTTGTTCATGCAATTAATAAGTTTAGACATTACATAACAGGCTATGAAACTTTTATTCATACCGACCATTCTGCAATTAGATATTTAATGAACAAACCTGTTACTAATGGCAGAGTGACAAGATGGCTTTTACTTTTGCAAGAATTCAATATTACCGTGTTGGATAGACCAGGAAAACAGAATACAGTAGCTGATTTCTTGTCTAGGATTCAGAATACTAAAGAAGATTCTCCTGTAGAAGATAAATTTCCTGATGAATACTTGTTTGCAGTAACTATTAAGACCCCTTGGTATGCAGATATTGCTAACTATTTGGTTACAGGGAAACTACCTTCACATTTATTTCCAAGAGAAAAAACGAAAGATTATTCAGGAGAGTTCAAAATATTCATGGATTTCTAACGAATTGTTTAAAACAGGGCCAGATCTTGTGATCAGAAGATGTGTCAGGGAAGATGAAATGCCCGATATTCTTAAGGCATGTCATGATGAACCATGCAGCGGACACTTTGCAGACAAAAGGACGGCCTATAAAATCCTCTCTTTAGGATATTATTGGCCTTCCCTCTTCAAAGATGCAAAACAATATGTCAAAAGGTGTGACAGCTGCCAAAGAGTAGGGAAACCTACCTTTTCAAATGAAATGCCATTGCAAACACAGGTACTCATTGAACCCTTTGAAAAATGGGCTTTAGATTTCATTGGACCTATTAATCCACCATCTAAGCAAAATAAGTATATATTGGTTTGTACTGATTATGTTACTAAATGGGTAGAAGCCAAAGCATTAGTATCTGCTACTAAAAATTTAGTTGTTCATTTTCTTTATGAGGATATTTTTACTCGCTTTGGTGTTCCAAGAGAAATTGTGACAGATCAGGGAAGCCAATTCACATCCAACTTGGTGGAGAAGTTGATGGAAGAATACAAAATCAAGCATAGAAAATCTACTCCTTACCATCCACAAGCAAATGGTCAAGTGGAGTCCACAAACAAAGTTCTTGAAAGTATCATCACCAAAACTGTTCATCTACATAGAAGAGATTGGGCAGAAAGGCTTCCAGAAGCCTTGTGGGCCTACAGAACTACATGGAGGAACACAACAGGACATTCTCCCTATGAACTTGTTTATGGGAAAGAAGTCTTGCTCCCCATTGAGTTCCAAGTCAAGACCTTCAAGATAGTAGTTCAGTTGGGAATGGACTTATCAGAAGCCCAAAAGCATAGAATGGAGCAGTTGAATGAGCTAGATGAGATCAGACAAGAAGCAATTCTAAGAACTGATCTAGTTCAATATCAAAGAACTAAGTGGCATGACAAATATATCAAGGAGAAGAAGTTTCAAGAAGGAGATTGGGCATTGTTATTTGACTCCAAGTTTAAAGATTTTCAAGGGAAATTTCAGACTCATTGGCTTGGGCCATATGAGATTGACAAGATCTTTAACAATGGAGCTGTAAGAATCAAGACCATTGATGAGTTTCAAACTCCTCTTATAGTGAATGGCCATAGATTGAAAGGTTATCATAAGCCACTCTCTAAAGAGGATTTTGTCAAGTTGTTTCAAGAAAGTTCTGCAATCAGGCTGGTACAGAAGAATTCTTCTTCTCCACCAGCCTAGCTTTTGTTTTTCAAGTTACAAAAAAAAAAAAAAGAAAAAAGAAAAAATGGTATAAGCCTGAAAACCAATCATTGATTGGCAGTCTTATACAGAAAATATGGGGTGAAAATCAGGGACACCTGACACTCTATATTTTCCAAAAAAATATGTCTTTCATTTCATTTCATCTCACCACCCACTCCATTTCATTCCACTTCATTTCATTTCATTTCATTTCATTTCATTTCATTTCACTTCATTCCACTTAATTTCATCCATTCCATCAATAAAAATATTTTTATGACCATTTCCACTTGGTCATTTGTCATTTGTTCATTTCTATTTCAGCCAAGTAATAGCTGTGTCAGTTTCCGCAGCTGACATCTGTTTCCGCAGCTGACTCCAGTTTCCGCAGCCAGAAGCAGATTCCGCAGCTGCCTCCAGTTTCCGCAGCCAGAAGCAGATTCCGCAGCTACTACTACTCTGTTTTCAAAAAGAATGTACAGTTAGTTGTTATTTTCATAAATTATGAAATAAAATGCAGGAGAGAGGATCAATGGAACATTCAAGACACTAATGAAGATCAATCAGTTGAAGACCAAGGGAAAAAGCAAGGATTCCAAAGGTATGAATAAAGTTTATTTCAAATAGTATCGAAAAACACATTTTTATGTAATTTTAAACTATGAGCTCTACCCATAACGCGCAATGATTATATTGACAGTTCCGTAACCTTCCACGATCTCTATGTTATCCTCTTGCATTTATTCACAAACGGTTTCATCATTGAAATTCCGACTCTCACTCATGTTCAAATATCCCACTGTAGATAATGATACGTATTTGAGTTGACAAAGGACTCTTACAAGCCGCATAACTTCATAATCATTGATTGAAACGTGTTCATATTTATTACACAGCCACCAAAATTAAAAACGCGGCCGAATGCATTATACTTTGTTAACCTCTTTGTCGTGTCTCTGTCGTGTTTACAAAACCCCACTCTACTCATTCTCACTCCCTGTTTCACTCCATTTCGTTCCTTTTGCTCATTCTCACTCCCGTATATCTACCCACAGTCTTACTCCATTCCGTTTATGGTGCTCATTTCCATTTTATGATAACATCCCCACAATATTGTGCTCGATCCTGTGTATTCCATCGTTCCATTTCCACTTAAACCCTCACAGAGGCAAACTTGTGAAGCACAGAGAAGTGAAATGGGAAAATTATTAAGGGCAGAGATGAAAGGACCGAAGTTTATAGAGGGATATCCGCAAGTAAAAGAAATGTTGAGGAAAGCTAAATGGCTGCGTTTTATTCAGAAATTCAGGGGTTACCACAGAGAAGTTACAAAAGCGTTTGCAAGATCATTTGATGGCTCGGAAGCAGAAGTGGGAGACCTCAAGTTTTTGGTCAATGAAGCATCAATAGCAACAGCCACAGAGCTTCTTCAGGAAGGAGAACGTTGGTTAAAAAATAAAAGTATCAGTGATGAGGCATGGAGAACAATCCTACGGAATCAAGGTATGGATATCACTGTTTTTAAAAGAGGCATCCCTGTGCATGCAATAAAAGATGAATGGGCCACTTTATTACTCATTGTTCAGAAATTTATTACATGTGAAGGCCGTTTTGGCTCTATGTACATGTATCATACTAGGCTATTGATGAATTTTCTTGAAAACCAAACTCTCAATCTTCCTTATTTTCTATTCAATAGCTTGAAGAAAATGGCTGTGACTGTGCAAAAACACCTAGGAGATGTAGAGCCTCATTTATATCACCATGGGCTTATAAAAATTCTGATTGAAAAGGAGCTAAAAGAAAGAAAAGATACATGGGAACAATTCCTAGTTAGAAACTTCTTTGAAGAGCCTCAGGAAATTCCTCAAGGTAGTCCAATTAGAAGGAGTAGAAGAAAGAAAATGAATGTTGAAACCCAAGTTGCTCCTACACAGGAAATTCCCGCAGCTAGCACAGCAAAAAGAAGTAGAAGGAAAAGAACAGTAGATGAAATCCAAAATACTTCTACTACTACTATAAAGAAAACTGATAGGGAAGAGAGATTGGTAAGAAGGAAGAAGAAGGAAATCAAAACTAAGAAGCCAATAATACCAAAAGGGAAAGAAATTATTGAGGCTGTCCATAAAACTCCTTCTTCTGAAGAAGAAGATCACCAAATTCTATCTGAAAGATTAGTTTTTCTTCAAAAACAATCATCTCTATCCAAGAAGGCAGAGACAGGAAAACAAGAACAAAAGGATAGTGTACCACAGCATGTGAGGAGAAGCAGCAGGCTTAAGGGAAAATTGAGAAAAACACAAATTAAAGGTCCTCATTTCATTGATTTGGGTGAGGAGACATCTGAACAGTCTCCAACTGACCATAGTCCATTTCAATCAGTTAGTGAACCTGACTCCTTTCACTCCCAATCAGACAATGAGCATACTCCATCTTATTCTCAGCAAAATATTGATGTAAGCCCTCCTCGACCAGATTTTGAACAAAATTCTCCTTTGCAGCATTTTGGGGATAGCCCAATGAAAAAGACACCGGAAGTAGATCCCAAACAGCAGGAGGTATATGACTATATAGAATCCTTGGAGAAGGCAGCCACAGGTCCAAGTACCTCTTCTATTCAACCTCATACATTGCAGGATGATTTAGTTCAGTCATTAAAACAGGAAATTTTTGAGTTGGAGCTTTTGAATCGGCATATCAAAAATGAAAATGAAACACTCAAAGAGCAAGGCAAACTGGACAAGATCATCCATGACAATACTATGTTACATTTGGGTATTTGGCAAAAGAAGAATAAGAAGCTAAAAAGGAAATGCCAAAAATTGAGCAGAGCACTTGTGAATATCAAATTCAGGTGCTTAATGAAGAAACTCAGAATGATGGCAGTACCAAAGAAGAAGAGAAGGGGGTTAGATGTGCTGGCTGAAGTATCAAGGCACATGAATTGAACAAAGAGTATCAAAATTTTGGTTGCATGAGGACATGCAACACCTTCATAGTGGGGGTATGTTGAGTCCCGAATTTTCCTCTTTTCCATACACTTTCCATATCTTTTTCACTCACCTAAACCTCCAAAATTGTCAATATCATGTGCAAAAGGGTATCT
This sequence comes from Pinus albicaulis, assembly GCA_034641835.2. NCBI lineage: Eukaryota > Viridiplantae > Streptophyta > Pinopsida > Pinales > Pinaceae > Pinus > Pinus albicaulis. Next base: position 800,235,256 of record CM076569.1, read on the forward strand.
AACATGGTTTTTAATTATGTTTGTGTGTTTTCTATTTGATTTAGATTTTGTTCATACAGCTGCGGAAACTTGCCACTTTCCGCAGCTGCTGCAACTTTCCGCAGCTATTTTGTGGAATTATATGCTACAGGTGTCTACGAAGGAAATGAGCCACATGGGCAGGCTAGGAATGACGAGGACATGGTTCGTGTCCTATTGGTTCAAGTAAACTCGTCCAAAGAAGCCGCGGTCAAAGCCATCCACGTGGAAGTCAACTATGGAGTTTCATGTCAGCTGGACTCTGTTTCGTGGCAAATAAACATCCATACGGTCGTTTCTAAGCTTGCGGAGGTTAAATCGACATCTGTGCAGAGTTCTGGAGTTGAATTGAAGCATCCACCTTCCGTAGATTCACTTTCCAACACGGCCATACTCCTATATCCGTGGTTGTAGTGGTCTACGTGCTCCCTGTCATCATGAACTTTAGGAAACAGTTACAGTTTGCTGTTATATATAGAGCGTTTGCATACGCACGTAGAGTTAGTTGATCATTGTTAGTTGATAGTTGATGTGCGTACTCTGTTATGTTTTCTTTGTAGTGATTACGCTGCCTTGAGCTGCAATACTACCAGTCTGTAATGAACTGCTTTTTAATATGAGAAAACTCTGTTTTTCAACTTAATTCGTGTTTGAGGATCGTTACCAAAGCTGTGTAGAGGGCCCCTGCTCAGCCAAGGTTCTGTGTATTAATGTGTATATTTCTCATTTCATTTCTTTAAAAATTCATTGTATCATAATCCATTACATGTTCATATTTTGTAGTTGTTTCATTTCTGTTTATACATTTCCATAATTTCCATTTCATTCTTGTCTTTCATGTTTTTATGATTGTTAATCACTGATCAGTTTTCTTGTGCAGGTTTTAGGTAGACAGCCCGGGCATTTTCATAGTATTTTGGATAATGACATGAAACTAACATTGTTCTGCTGCTAGTTTGCTTTTCATAGCTTTTGTTTAACTTCAGTCTTGCTTTGTACACTTCAGTTTTGC